>JAQFYC010000015.1:0-131722 GCA_034694165.1 Tomocerus mixtus | reverse complement strand
TAACTGCTTAATCAAACTGGTAAATTCAATATTTATTTAAAATTTGTCGTATTGATGTTTTGACCCAAAAACTGAAAGTTTTGAAACATTACCGTTTTTGCCTAGGCATTACCGGTAATGCCTTATTACCGTTTTTGCCGGTAACATATATACTGCGCATCTGGTTTCTTTGGTAGTTAACGTAAACAGGATCACTAAATGAGATGGGAAATACTTTTTTCTTGTGAAAATAGACTTAGGAAAAGTAGGAGAGTAGTTCTTGCAAATGGGAATTTAGAATAAAAATACTGTGGAACAAAGATATTATGGTAACCCTATTCATTCGATAATGTAATAACGTATGATATGCTTAGCTAAACACTGTCTTACATTAAGTAGTGTAGAGTATGTACATTTTACGTAATTTCTGCTACGCAGAAGGATAATGTAGCCGGAGAAACAAACAAACAGGCCTGTCGGTGCTGCTATCATATCTTTTAAAAGTGAAAGGTTGACTTAAGAATCAATATGACGTTACTACCTATACAATGCAATGCTTATACTGACTTTGGACAAAAACAGATTGTTTCAATATAAATACCTATACATGCATAAGTAGGTACGTCTATCTAAAGGTACACGTGTTGATGTTGATGTCGACATCCTATGTACATAGCTAGTAAATCTGAATAAATCATGACAATAGAAGCGGCGGAGTGCCTTTCTGCTTTCCACCTTTTCTGATAGTGATTAATAGCCCTTTGGTTTAGAATCTATTAATGATGTATGCGCATATATAGCTTTCATTTTTTGCCATTGGAAGCCTGACAAGAGATTTTAGTAGGATGACCATCCTTATTTAGGGGAATGCAAAAAAAATAATTTAACGAAAAGTATACAAGGGTATATACTATGATATTGTGTCGATAATTTTCCTGTTGTTATATTGCCTGCATGTATGCGACTGTTGTAATAAACATTGTAAATCAATAGACCTTCTAAGAATTTGGCCAGTTAACGATTTTGACGATTTTTCTAGCTACGCTTGGAAAATGACCCTCGTAATTTAGAGGGAGATGAATGTCAGGTAGGATGTATGGTAGTAGTCGAATTCTGTGAACGATTACAAAGTTAGAGAAATGATGAAGGGAATAATAACATAGCGTTTGAAGCAAGTTTGCTAACTAAATATAAGTATAATGTGGCAAAGACAGTATACTGTTAGTATTAGCTTAGCACATAGTAGTCTTATGTATTTCAAGGAAGCAGAACAGAACAGGGAGTGGTTGGAAAAGCTAGTATGATTCTTTTTGTTCTACGCGAGTTTACACTATAGTAGCTATAGGAATACTGCTTTCTTGAATAAAAAGTATGGTAAGTCTAAGGCTATAAATTGAACAATAAGGACCAGGAAAGTAATGTAGAAAGAGAAGGTCCAAACGACGGGGTTGCCTCTTAGCAGAATCCATTGTCGTCCGTTTAACTGACGATGAATAAGCTCTTTACCTACCTTATTTTCATTTTCCCCTTGGAAATTACTATATTAATAAGCTGCTTTGCAGTGTTCTGTCTTCATTAATCAGTTGCAAAGGTACAATGACACAATTATGATTTCACTATCCTTTCCCTTCCTTTCCTCCTCTTAAGAACAAAATGGTAGGCCACATTTCATTTCCTCCGATCTATAAAACTATGCATTGTACACGAAGCCATTAAGACGAAGGCAAGCCAAACCCACCCACTCATCTATCTAGCAATCTTCTTGGTGTAACATCACTCTCCTTCAATATAAGCGTATAGAACAATTTATGCTGCGTTACCCAAAACATTTCACCGCCCCTCACTTCCCTTATTTTGTTAGAATTCATAAAACCAGGGAATCGATGGCCAAAGATATGCCTTATAATTCATAACATAATACGTAACAAGCATAGATAAGGATAAGTATCAACGTGTTTTCACGCACAACGATTATTAAAAATATTTCTTACTAATAAATCGCTACTATTTCAAGACAAGGAATAAAAGAATTGTTGTTCACGCTTCAAATGTAACTTGCATAATTCTTCTAGAATACATAATATGAATATACAGCTGTAGTTACTGGGAGTACAAGTAAAATGAAGTCTGGATATCAAAATATGTGTTGGAAAGTTACCTAAAATAGCTTTTTAGTATGTCTTATGCACACTATTAATAATAGTATGTATTATTGATTAAATTCTTGAGATTCTCAAGTTCTGACTTTATATTTAGCTTTAAATGCTTATCACGCATCCGTATAGACGCTTCATAACACGTATTTGAAAAGTCTGCATTTTTCTGTACTGTACTGTTATACGAATTGTATTAATCTTTGAATAGAACAATTTTTCTACAGAAATGTAGTAGTTTATCGTTAGCAGTCAGATTTTTTGGTAAAGAAATACTATAAGTTTATGTTATGTGCGATTTAGAAAATGGGAGTGCAGTATTACTTTCTCTATTTTTGTAATCTTCCTATAACCTAATCGACTAAAAATGTAGCTGTTAGTTAGACATTAGAAAAGAAGATTCTGCTCGAGTTCCCATGTGTCAAGACAAGAAAAATGCATTTAATTAAATTTAATGGTGTTGTTTGACTAACCACTTAGAGAAATGAGACAGATGACTAATTGCTAGACTCATTCATTTCTCTTCAATCGGCTCATACATCAATCAATTTATCTTCTGCTTTTGAATGAATGGGATTAACGGATCGAAGTTTTGTTACTCGTTCATGTCATGACTAAAGATCAAAGAAAATTTGCTCGTTTATTATCCATGTTGATGTACGAATTGTTTCTAGTCAAGCTGTCAGCCTAACTTTCCCTACTCCCTCTTTCTCCACTTTCTCCGTCTGCATTTGACTACAGTTTGTCAAACAATCCTTTCTTCGCACCCTTTTATTTATATAAATACTTACTGATATCTAAAATAGCTACTATATTTTACTCCTTATACGTATCATATTGTTGTCCTACTACTGTTTTCGAATACTGACATATTAAGGTACTTTTTCAAGCAAAAAATAAATGAATTTTACTACGATTTAAAGTGTCTTATTTTTGCCTTTCGTATTATACTTGATTTTGTATATAGTTCTAAATTAAAAATGTGCTAAAGTATTAATATTTCAAATCTAATTCATATTCTTACAATACAGTGTTTATTGAGAACCACGAACATTCTAAAGTTAAATCAAATATACACTCCCCTCGTATTCATTACTAGCGTTTATCTTTCTTTGTTATAATACTAGAGTATGTAGATGTTTCATAATTTTCTCTTTGAAAAGTTTGTGAATGCCATGAGGCTTCCTACAACTACAAATGTAAGTGGGTAAAATATAAAGGTTTCTTTTAAAAAGGGTTCACTAGGTAAAAATTGAGGAGCAGTGTTGTAAATAGTGATTGGTGTGATCTAGCTGTTGGAATGGCAAAAGTTTATAAATGAAATAAAGTTGAATGGTTGTGTCGAGTGCGGAGCTTAGGGTTCTTGATTTCTTTATGCTTAGTTAATTCTGCGTTGAATCTGTGACTTTTGGCCGTGCAGTGACAATGTGACAATATAATTAAGTGGGAAGGCAAATAAGAAAGAAGCCCTGTAGGTACAGATAGCTAGCTGGTAGCTGTAGCAGTAGCTCCTACTTATGTATGCTGAAGGACAAACGAGTATTATGGAGTGAGTTGGGAAGACTAAACTAAACTAAGAGATAATAAAGTAAGGTTTGGAGTGTAGGGGCTTCGATGGCTTGGTTCTATTTCCATTTGTAATATTGCATTTCAGACGAGAGCAGAGCAGGGCGAGGAATTGAGGAAGTTGGAGTAGAAAGTGGTGAAAGAAATGTGTTGAGGGATAATGAGTAGAGGGATAGATAGCACTCTGATTTATGATGAGATTTGAAAGGCGATTATAGTATTTGGATATGCCCGATTCGATTGTATTTCAAATTTGAATGTGTGTTGATGGTGAAATCTATTTGTCGGCTAAGTTCCAAAATTTTCTTCATTGATCTGCTGGAGTCAATAACAGGGGGAAAGAGAGTAAATGCTTGGCGAGGACAAGATGGCAGAAAAGAGTCTGTTTTCTCTGTAGGGCCAATGCCAAACAGTTTTCCCCATTCGGCTCCTCTTGGCATCGGGTCACAAGAACTGGTCCGGGTCGTTCTACTTTCCTTCACTTCACTCTCTCACTCCAACTACATAATTCTCCATCTGTGTGTGTCTACTATGCACATGGCTAAAGATAACTAACATATACATAAATACATACATACCTAGAATCCATAGCATAGCTGATAGCATAGCATACATGCAATCCGAGATATTCTCTCTCCCCGACTTTCTTTCTTACTTAAATTCAGTTGAATATGTCCTCTCGGTTGCTGCCTCTCGTCCTCGTACATAAATATGTGGACTGACTGTATGAGTGTCTCTATCTGTACAGATATGTTCAATGTTCCTGTTGTGTTGTGAGTTGAGCTCAACCCTATCGTTTATGTTGGAAGACTTCGCTTGTCATTAAGTCACAGTCAGTAAGCAGTATTCAGTTGAATTCTGTTCAGTCTCCCTTGCATTGCCTTGCCTTCACTGCTTGTGTGGTGGTTGTATTTGGTATGGTGGTGGTACTTAGTACTCTGATTTCCTCGTGTCCTCTCCCAACTACAAATACAACTATCTATGTGTGTACAACTTTGGCTCTTCTCTATCTCGTACCACTATCTTATAATACAATCCTCTACTTTCTACTTTCTAGTATTTAACTAGTACATAATATTTACACTAACTACTCTAGAAATACATATATAGTACATACAGAGAGTATTATATTATAAATAGAAACCAATATACTAGACAACACACACTATAATGATATTATATGTACAAAGTATGTAGTCTATAGTGAAGAAATGCATAAAACTAATATAATAATATAGTTTAGATGTGTACATTACATTAGTATAGTGTCGTAGAGTGTAGGAAGAGACAGGAGACAGTAGTAGCAGAGGCACCACTCCTACAGCCGAGTTCTAGGATTGAATAGTAAAATTTTGCTTCTTGCCAAAAATGCTAATCAATTGCCAAAGAGTTGATGCATTCGTAGAGGTTCCGCATGATGCTGGTGGCTGTTCTTGGCTCCCCACTGACTGCCGGGAGTTCGTCCATGCTGCCACCCCCATTCTCCGTCATTTTATTGCACATCCATATAAACTCACTCCAGTTGCCTTGTGTTGTATTGTATTCTGTTCTTTCACTGAATTTTGGTGTGTTGCCTGCCTCTCGGATTCCCATTCCCTTAACTCTACATTATAGTCCTCAGTTCTCAGTTCTGACTGATTTCCATTGCCTTGCCTTCTTTGCTTACTTAGGCACTTGCTCTCTTTTGCCTCCCTGCTTTCACTATGTATCTGTAGTGTAGTACAGATATTCTGAGCTCTGTGTTACGTTATGCAATAGTCAAAAGTGTAAGTATGTAGTACTGTAGTATGTATAATACGACTACAAGTCATTCTCGTCTTTTTCCTCCGTCTACATATCTGTACGTATTATTATACTGTCTCGCTCTCAATCTAATGCAATGTAAAGTGTACGGAGAGAGTCAAGCCAAAGCCAAGTCAGAGAAGGCCAGACAGACAAAACTACACAATAACTATGTACATATTTAGGTACCTTAAGTTTAGGTATATGACTTTGCATGCGAATAAATCCCAGAGACGTACATACAACAACAGTATTATTATTATGTACATAAATGCATACATACGGCATGCCATGCCAGTGTAGTGTACCTACTCCTTTCTTCGCCGTCTATTTATATTATGTACATATGTACACTAAACTATTCTGATACAGATATCCATTTATTTAGGTGCCTATCCGTATAATATATTTACGTAGAGTACATAGAATGCTCTAGAGCAGTAGATCGAATAGGGAAAGCAAAGAAAGAACATTCGTTGCTTGGTTGGTTTGGATGTAGTCAGAGAGATACTAGGTACTTATACTTATTTACTTGTCTCCAGAATACCCCCAGTCTCAGTACTTTTGAAAACACTACGACTACCTCGGTTAGTCCTCCTCTTCTCTATTATGTAGCAAAGTGAACTATATCTCTCTCAACATCCTCGTGTATAAATATCCTTTCATAAACCATTTCCCACGAAAAATTCTATGGAAAAGCAAAGAGAAAAAATTGTTTTATGACAATATTTCTAAATTCTTACTGCATCATCGTTGCCTTTTGTGATATTGAAACCGGCTTGTTTCTTCTTCCGGGCCAGCAAACATTCAACTTTTGCTCTCTGATTTACTTTTCCCTATCCTTCTTTCAGGGTTTCCTATCTCCCACAAAAGGCCACTTTCTCCTTTCTGCTAAATAAATACTACAAGCTCCTGTCATACACTGAAACTGATGGTGCTCACTTTATAGAAAAATATGTACTATTTTTACTAACTAATTCAGATTAAATACGGTGTTTGGATTCAGCCAGACTGCATATTTTTACTTATTTACTTTATTAAAATCAGTATCTATGTATTTATAAAATATATGACAACATTCATGCCTTTATTTATTTTTAATTTATTTTCCCTGTTTGTGTCATTTCATAATTATCTATTTCTAGAATTTTTTTCATGGGTTATAATGCATGCTACACAATCTAACCCTTGTAACAATATGCTTTTGCTGTATTGTAGTAAACCACCTCTGCTTTCTTTTAATACAATACAGGTTTTAGGTCGGGTAGGTAGTCTTTACGATGACTTTGAGGAAAATCCCTTCAATGTCTAACACAATAATACATAATCTTCCCATGCATCGTGGTCGAATTTTGTAGACAAGGCTTTCTGCGTTTACTATTGTGTTCTTATAGTGTACATCTTTATGTACATAGAGATACCTACCATGTTGGATGCCCATATAGTTCTATAGTTGTATAGTTCAATGTGCTTATCCAACCGATTAAATATTACATACCTGAGTTCAAGTTATCAGAATTCAATCCCCTTCTTTCGATTGTACCTCGTGTGTACTTTGTGATCCTATGATACTAGATATTCTTTTCTGGTCGATATACCTTTATAGTAAGTACAGTAAGAATAAAAATATCGATATCTTGTAAACGCTTGGAAAAATAGCTACTACATATCAATGTAGTGGATAGTAATATTCTGCTGTTTAAATATATACAACTCCTAAATAAAATGTGAGTGCATATCTGTATTATACTTACCTATACAAATAGCAGACAGTAAGTAGTTCTCTTCTTTGCTTATAATCCATGTGATGTGATATGTTCTTGTTATTTACATGGAGAGAAGTGAAATGCATATCCTTTCATGCGAAAGTCTTAAATATACATCCTATGTTTGCCATCAGCACATTTAGCCTATCCGACCTTTTTACATGATGTCATAACAATGAGAGCTAATCTCTATCTGTTGCTGTGTACATATTATACGTGTGTGGGTCTATGTTGCAGATTCTTTATTCCTTGCTTCTTTCACTTTCACTATCAATGTTTCCATATATTATGCTCATCATTCTACAATATTTTAGCTTTCTTTCGCCGAAATCATGAAGGAATGTTATATTATAACCACAAATCTAATTTTCTTCTTTTCATAAAAAATAAACGGTAAGTCAGGATTCTCTATTGGTTTTTCCACTCCAAAGAGCGTAATAAGATACGTCCGCGTATTTTCTTGCAATATGATATTATTACCACTCAAAGATCACTATCGAGCAGGGAACCAATAATGGGCTACGAGAAGAATGCAATGTAAGAAGGGTAAACTTCAGTTTGTTCTTCTATAGTCATATATGAGGGTATGGAATACATGGATCCAACTTTTGCAAGTTCTTCTTGACTTGTTGTTGGATACATGTAGGAATTGGGATAACTATCCGTAGGTGGGTTGAATAAAAAACTGAAGTTAAATTTCCCCGCAGATTACGTCCGTATTTGCAACACTGGATGAAAGAGGATTACTCTGCGTACAAACTACAATACAATAATAATTTAGATTGTAGAGTAGAATACAAAAGCAGGGTAATAATATATAGATAACCGTTAGGTGAGGTATATATTGTGCATGTGTATAGTATTTATGTATTGTGTTACTTGCTAACTTATAGTTATTATCAGCTAGTTGGCTAATTGACGAGCTACTCATGTCTGCAGAATGTTAAATAATAATGATGGTGCTCTTGTTCGTGAGTGTAATGTTAAGAATTAAGGAAACCTTGAGTTTTCTTCTTTAGTTGCATTTAAGCAATAGCAGACCATACCAGTCTGCTGTATTGTAGGATGTAAAAGGACCACGCGAGATGATTGATACATTAATTGACTGTGATTGTAATCATATATATTTTCTTCTTCTTTCAGAACACTATCACATATTCGTAGGAGACCTCAGTCCGGAAATCGAAACACAGACACTCCGGGAGGCGTTTGCACCGTTTGGCGAGATCTCGTAAGTCTCAAATTTCAGTATCTTATTACTCTTTGTTTGTATTCAGCAATCGTTTTTCCAGTTCCAACAGCAACTCTAAATCACACTTGTATGCTTCTCCCTTACAATTCCTCATCTTCCCTACCGTTTGCTTTTACACGTTACCCGTAATGAGAATGCGGTTTCCGTGTCCTGGCATGACGCTCCTCCGAAACAGGAGCGTAACTTAATGTACAAGTCGGTACAGGGCTTTATACTTCTGGCCTCTCACGTTGCTGCAACAAAAGACTCCAAATCTACAATTTGTTAGATGGGGAACAAAAGAGCGCTTTCATATTTTTAGAAAATAATTTTCCAGAGAATTACCCAAATAACTTTTGGCTGCATCCCTTCATTTTTATCTCAAGAATTCTAAATTTTCTTACAACAATTACCTTCAACATTTTTACTATTTTTCAATACAATTTTGTATAGATAATGTAATTTACTCTGTTGCAACCGTCAGAGAAAAATACATCGGGATTACTCCTGTTGTAGTGACCATGAGCCATTGAGCACATTTTTTATAAATAACCCAACAAAGTAAAAATGCGGTTCATTGTAACTGTACTCTGAATTGAGAAATAGCATACAAATCGATTTTCTGCAGATTTACACTGCGTTAGTATAGAGGAATCTGAAAGATTCCGTTTTGTTTTCTCATTTCATAACACGAAGTTGAAGTGGACGCGTGGGACATACATATTAGCATTCTGTAGAAGAGTTTCTGTGAGATTTTACATGAATAATCTGATAAAATATTCAAATGTTTACATTTTGGGGAATGCATGATTTGTGGGAAGGGAAGGAGATAGTAAACGCATTTTTTTAACCGTAGCCGTTGCTATTAATTTTTAATAGAAACCGGATCACGGAACTAAACCTTATTAGCTACATAGTTTTTATAGTGACATAAGGCTTTTTACAATGAATAAAGTATGAAGTTAAGGAATGTAGGAAGATAGTAGGAAGAAAATCTAAAAAATAAATACAAGTTAGAATTTTGTTTGTTTTCCTGTCTTCGTTTCGCTTGTATATTTAGAATGAGAATAGGAACAGAACGTGTGTTTGTTGTGCTGTGGTATGTATGTGTGTATTTATGTTCGTACTCCATTCCTGGCCTGGTCTTGCCCGCCATGGGCTTGGTGATGTTACGTATTTGTCGAATAGTAGAAAAGAGAAAGAAAGCATGAAGTATGTGAAGCGGGAGAGTTGATATAATAGCGGGATGTGATTAATATATGTGAAGAGGTTGGGGAGAGAGAACGTGGTCGAGTTTCAGAGTGGAAGTGAAAGTGTTAGCGGGTGAAAGTTGATATGATCGTGAGTTTCATCACGATGCCAGGGTGCAGAACCAGTTTGAGTAAGGAATCGCTGGAAAGTAAACCACATTGAAAGAGTACACAACATTCACACAAAACACAACACAACAGAAGCAATATGTACATAGCTTTAGCTACATACACAGTCTTTGCATTGCTTTGACTTGCCGTTACGTACGTTAACGTTAACGTTAGTTCATTCCTTCTTTCTACATATTTAGTACTAGTACATTGCACATACACACAATATGCACATACTTACATATTATACTTACCTAACTACGTAGTCACATACTAAAAGATCTGTGTGCCATTAGTATTGATGTGCTTTGGAGTTAACTGCATTGTAGAATTGTAGTTTTCCAGTGCCCTTTTCTGTTGTGTTGTGTTGTGTCTATGTATTCTGTGTGCATTGTTCTTTGCTAAGTCTTCTGGCTTCGTATCAACTGCTCTACTGTTCTCTTCTATTGTATTTCTATGGTTTGGGGGAGAAAGAGAGAAAGTCGAAGAAGACGGCTATAACAGTGTAGTACAAATAGTAGTAACAATATACTATACTTATAAGTGCTATAGCTATATTATACATTATGTTATGGGCGAATGTAAAGAGCGATGCATGTTATGTTATGTTAGTGTATTGTATTCTATGTTGTTCTTCGCTATGAGTCAAGTCAAGCCAAGTCAAGTCACTCTAGTTGTGTTGTGTTGTGTTTCTCTACGTAGGTATACACGTATGAAAGTTAGATGCAGGAAAAGCCCATGTATTTAGTGAATATACATTATAGTAAATTCAGTACTAGAGTAAGAAGGGCCTTGGGATAGCCGCGATACGTAAAATGCTATACAATACAGAAACAACACTATAATATATGCCTCATTTTATATAACAGAACGCTACATGTAAGGTAGTAGGTACCTAATAAGTATGAAGAGGTAGTAGTTGTATTTGTAGGTACCTACCTATACTGTAGTACCTACCAGCTACCGTTGTTTGTGTATCCTACGCTGGTAGATATTTTATTGAGCTGGCTCACTGCTAAAGACAGAAAGAGAGAGCAAAGTCCAAAGTATAGTATAGAATAGCACAGTGGAGAAAGTGAGAGAGAGGATGCATTGTTTTTCCTGTTTTGTTTTCTCGACTCGACTGCGTTGTGAAATTCTTGAGTTGCCCAACTTTCGCCGACAAAATCTCAAATGTCCAATAAAATTTACTCTAGTACACATCAAACCGTGGAGCCTCCTTTATTTTTGATGCACTTCTCATGTGCGACCTCTTATTGTGCTCTACTCTTTACATTTTTTACCCTTTAGTCTCAACTGTAATCAGTTACTCTTGACTTGACTATTCGACCTTATCCACCTCACCTGTTCCTCACCCTCTGCCCCCTGGACAAGGATTATGTTTCTTTTCTCTTTCTAAACCTACGTGCACGGAGCGGACAGCACAAACATATTCTCTCGAAAGTATAGAGAACACACTTTCTTTCTTTATATATATATATTTGGATCACAATGCTATGTAACCTATGCTATGTAGGCATTATTATGTACTCTGCTCATGTAGCCCATAGCTCTCCTTTTATGTTTATGTAACGGACTAAGCGACTGAGTAAATGGTTACCTTACCTAGATGCTCCCGACTTGCTCCCTACTTCTCACTGGGTACCTTTTCATATTATTTTCCTATCAATACTTATAAAATTCCATGGTGTGCTGCTCACCTACCAGACCAGATCAGTTTTTTCTTTTCTTGTTATATTGTATTTTCCTCTAACAGGGGTTACATTCACTTACTTTCATTGCGAAATCTTATCCTTCTCCTTTTACAATGCTACCTACTCCTTATTACTCTATTCCCTATTTTCCCAACCTCCTCAGGCAGTTCATAAATCAATTCCTGCCTATTTCTATACTTCCGAAAATCCTTTTTAATACTTTTACGCAAGAAATTGAATGTTTTGCTTTTTCTTAATAATTTAATAAATTATACGCAAAATCGAATGCAAAAAAACTAGCTAAACAAACAAAAGCAAAGCAATATATAATATGTAAAATGTCGCTTTAGTTTTTAATTATGAGTATTTTCTATTTTGACGATTCATTTTATAGTTTAACAAGACGGCAATATCTACTGTATCCTTGTTTTTGTTTCTACTGATAACTATCTTAAAAAGAATATATGTATAAGTATCAAATAAAAGTACATCATATTCTCCAAGAAAACAAGATTAAATTACATTATATTAGAATTTTTGTATACTTACGTTGAAGAAACTCAAGTCTGTCGAGATCCGAGGTTGCGTTGATTGATTTTTCTTGTGTTTTAACTCTTGTTCTTTTTAACTAGTTCTGAGTGAGTAGTAAACTTTGTTTTTCTTAGTAACGTAGTTTATTGCATCTTTGAGTGTTGTAACATTTGGTTTGTTGTCTGATTTGACTCAAAACAAAAACAGCTCTTTGTTAGTACCTACTCCATAAACTTCTGAAAACAAACTCAAAAACGTTGAACCGTTCGAAAGTTAGTCTCCTCCCACAGACAAACAGGCAGAC
Source organism: Tomocerus mixtus (assembly GCA_034694165.1). Classification (NCBI taxonomy): domain Eukaryota; kingdom Metazoa; phylum Arthropoda; class Collembola; order Entomobryomorpha; family Tomoceridae; genus Tomocerus; species Tomocerus mixtus. The sequence continues at coordinate 119,355 of JAQFYC010000015.1, read as the reverse complement.
AAAAATATGGGGCACTGTGCTACTTGCACTACTTAAAGCTCACTTCAAATGGACCCCAATTATTGGCCTGTGGACCCATTTGGCTCAAAAACAAATACAGTTCTTTGTCAGTTCTCTATTAACTTCTGAAAATAAAACACTCAAAATAGTTGAGCCGTTCGAAAGTTACCGACGGAGAAGACAGACAGACAGCACCATCATTCTTATAAACAAGGTATCTCAACCACTTAATAAATAGGGAAACGAAGTAAATACATATGTATTCAAAGTTTCATCAGTAGGTAGCTACTCATATCTATGTAGTGAATGTAGGCGTTAATGTTTTGTTTTCAATGTTTCGAATTCGTAGGATAGAAACTGAATTCGTCGTTCCTGACTATTTTATATAACTACTGTAAGAGTATTCACATATAAAAATATTTATACGAGCGTCTGCATTTTTCGTTTTCTGTAGACTAGTTTTCCACTTCTCCAATAGCAGCATTATTTCTTTGTTCCCTATAATATTGCACAATAGAATATGTATTTTGTAGGAAGTGAATAAAAAGCAAATTAGAAAAATATCCGTGTTCTAAAATGGAGAACGGTAGCAAATCCTAGTAGGTAGGTAGTTTATTTCAGTTTTTGAATAAAGCATTACACGCTTTATTCCGAAGAGATATGTGAGTTTTAGTTCATATGCCAAAGTTTCCTTTACAATTATGCATTCCGTAAATATGTATACTCCTTATGGTGTACTCCGTTAAAGTGTGAATTATTCTGTCATCTTTGTTTTAAGCCGTTGGTCTTTATTTTTCTTGTAAGTAGTAAAGTAAACGTAAAGTAAAGTGTAAAGTAAAGTCTTGCCTCTTTTACAATTTAGTCAATAGGTTAAAACAATATGTTAAAGGGGTTCATCTTGTAAATTGTATTGTAGTGTAGCGCAGATGAATGCCTGCGTATCTAGTCTAAGTAAGAGTAAGTAGTCTCCTTTGAAATTTTCGTAAATAATATAATCCGCTTTTTATGTAGTAAAGTTTATTCTTGTATGGTAATACAATATTCTAGCGTCTGTGAAATTGTATGCCTTCTGTAGATGTGTTTACTATGCTGCAAAAATGCTAATGGGTCTTTGATATGTTTGACTGACAGAGTTCAAGTGCGCTTTTTATTCAGTTGACTACCTTTATGAAGTATGTATTATTCTCCAATGAATAGGCTCCTCTTGTTTTATAACTTCAAAGCATTAGAAAACTTTCTTCTATCTCTCTGTGTTTCTGAATATATTTAGGAAAAGTTGAGTAGCAGAGCTAAGAAAATCATGGAAAGCAGGGCACAGAGAATTTTTTATTTCCTTTTGTGTACGAGATTTTTAATGAGTAGTTTAACATTTACGGTGAAGGTGTTTTAAAATGGAGGGAAGGCTCCTCTAAATTATCAGAGCTTCTCAGCTCAACTCTGCATAGTTTCAAATGAAATGACGTAAACATTTACCTTAGAAAAGATAAGTCTTAAGAGTTGACATAAGGCTTCTTTAATTAGAAGTCGTAAAGGCATACTGTTGGCGTTTGCCTTGGCTCCCATCCTCAATTCTAATCGTACACTAGCCATTTACAACTGTATGGGTATTAACAAAATTTAAATATACCTCTTTCACTATCGTACAAACTAACTAAGAAACTAAATAAGAATCTACTGGTTTTTCTCTGTATATCTATGTTTTCCCTCTCAACTCGTAAATATGAATGCAGATAGATAGACAAATTGGGAGATTTTGACTACACTATACCTAGTACCTAAAATTACATTACATGGCAAGGCAACGGCACCCTTACACTTTACAGTTTACACAAAACGAATTCTTCTTTCTCTCACTTACTTGTACTGTACTACTGTACACTGTAGTGTACAGATATTGAGAAACTTTCATTTACAATTTCCATTTAAAGCTACGTGCTGAAATGAGAGCTTGGCTTTGGTTCCATTTAATTCCTTACTTCCTATGAATACAATTGGAATGTAGAAGAAGATGGGAGTTCGACGTAAGGAACGAGTTGGGAGCAATGATGCGGATGCTTTGATGCTAAAGTGGCGTGGTGCACTAAGAATGAAGATCCTGCTAATAATTGGAGAAAGATAAGAGGAACTTAATGAGGAGTGATTTCCATGCTAATTGTCGGATCGTGTGCTTCTGTCTTATGAAATTGACGATTGCTAGTCCTTTTTTGAAACCCTAACGGGATCTTTAGCCGCTTGGTTACATAGCCAAAGCTATTAACAAAATAGGAGAAAGGATCCTAACTTTTAATAAGTTGATATCTTGTTTTTAGATATATATTCCCTTTTACTTTATATCTTTGTAAAATGGAAATTTCTATAGTCTAACTAAATGGTGCTTTAGCTTTTGTAATCCCAAGAACTTCGCAGAAACAATGTCATCGTGATGGATTTTATGTTTTGTATTATGTTCATTTGCTAAAAAATGAGCTACGAATTGAATTAAAATTACTAAGTTTTTTAATATTTGTATTAACCAAATATTTAATCTTAAGGTGGCATCGTTTTATAAAGTAAAATGTAGCTATTTATTTGTGAAGTTAGAAAAGTAAATAAAAATGGTATCTGAGCTAAGGATGCGTTTTATTATTAAAAAAATAAGTACAGATAGAATGAGGAGGCTGAAGGACAAAGTTTCATCATCCCTCTAATGTCCGTCTTTTGCTCCGTCAGTTGAGCGCAAATGGCATAATGCGTATTGAGTAGTGTTTTATTGCGGAACTGTAATGAATTTATTATCGGTTTTTGTTAATGTCCGTGCGTAATCTGAAGTGAAAGTGCAGCAGGAGTCTAGAAACGCGTCGATCTCTCAAACTCAAGCTGAGCTTTACACCACCAAGCTATTCAATGTTATACTGTAGTGTATTGTATTTGTATCTCTACTATGCAGTACATAGAGAATTAGAGCACAAAGTATTTATCTTCTAGTAAACAGTAAACACTAAGCTAGAATAGGGTTGTACTTGTGATAGTGTTAGCTAAGTAAGCAGAAATAGCCATAGCATTGATATTGGTATGTAGCTTATTGTACATAATACTAAATGTACTTTACTATAGGTATCAGTTAATATAAAAAGTTAATATAATAGCACTATGTGCAACATATAGTAGGTAGTTAAAGTAACCTTTCTCCATTTCCTTGGTTATTTGCACTGCCTTCTGTTACTGTAATTTCGCCGGACTTCTTCGCTGCCATGCCATGCCACGCCATACCACTTGCAGCGCAATTGTGCTGGAATTTCTGGAATATGTTGGAAAAATATGAATGTCTGCTGGAGAAACACTAGTTGGCTGATGCTGTGAATTTCTCCGTTTCTCTTAGTATTGTTAGCTCCCTTTCAATTGAGTTTTTGTCTCAGAAATACATAGTGATCCATCGTCCGTTGACTTGGATGAATTCGTTAGAACTAGAGTAATCTGCTTCGGGTGACTAAGGAAACTGGGAGTACTTTATATTTTATACCCGAAAACTGCACAATACTATTGTGTACTAGTGTCTAAGTGAGAAAGAAAATCCTAAGCTTATGTTAGCTGAGAAAATGCTTAAATTGATGTCTGGAGAAGTCATGCATCCTTCCCTTTTGTTTTCTCATTGAGTTCAACAGATCTCGTCTTTCTTCAACTCTGTTGTAGCAAAAATAAGCATTATATGTACTATCTAGTATCTATGTACTATGTGTATGTAGCAATGTACTGCTGAGGAATGTCAGACTTCTTGACTTGACTTGACTACTTTCCGTGTCTAGTCTATCCATCATGCCACTCAGAAGATAAACATTAGCTGCTACATTAAATTATATCTCTGATGTGATGTGATATTAGATCAGTTCTCTAGCTACACTATGGAATGTAAGATTGTATTCTCTTTTAGGAATATAAATATGGGTGTGTATGTCTATGTTCACTTATTTTTTAGCTAGATATATCTATAGTTCATTTATTAATGAGTTTCTTTTGGCAAATTCCTATAAAAGTTAATACCCATTGGAAATGAAATTCTGCCAGTACAATATAACTTTGCTTCGAATATTTTCAAAATGCTGATGCATTGTTTTAACCGTGTATGTACATATTTCTACCATAAGGTAGGTATGTAGATTATTACCTACCTTCACTTAGCACATGTCTATAATTAGGTGGACAAAGTGAGAGAATGATGCTGTGTTGTATAAGGGCATTGGTGTTATAATATCCTGGGTAGTGCATGCAGTCATTGTTTCACGAGTTAATTGAAAGCTTCTAGTCTTTCATAAAGAATGACATCCAGTTAGGGCGGATCCCGTCAACCGCTTTCACCAATACCATTTGTTTGTTAATTTTGCATTAGGTAGCCCATTAATATTAGCGAGTTCGTGTTTCACACGAAATGCCATTTGATTGATACAAAATAATTAACACTGTATTCATAAGCTACGTTTGTAAGTAAAGTTCCTGCTATGCAAGCATTTCTATGTAATGTAGATGGACTGGGAATGAATTGTATCACGTGTTCTGGTTAGTTAAACTCATTTTTCATTAAAACATTAATTTCATGCAGAAACAACTTATATATTTATGCTATAGGAATAAATTTCGGGGTTTAATCGTCCCCACAGTGTTTTTATTACTTTACCTAGAATTTAACTAGAACTAATAAGTAGTAAATAGACAACAAGTTATTTAAGTAGCTTCAAAAATCTATGTAGCCCTGTGAAAATTTGTTAACAATTACTAGAATTTTCTCCATTTCCTAAATTAACTCTCAAGTCTTGGAGAATTTAAATATGTAACTGACTTCATATGTATTTTGAACCATTTATTTTTTATTTGCACAATAAGTGGCATCAGCAAGTATTTGGTGTGGAAAATAAGTTTCTCTGCAGTATCTGTAGATTATAAGTATTTCGACGACTTTCTCAGTCACAGTTGGGGTTAAATGTTATTTACGATTGGAAAATTTTGAGAACTCATTTTGATGACACCAGATGTTGTCTCCTGACAGAAAAAATGTTTTTAATTAAAGAAATGGCTAGTGTGCTCGTGCCTGTGCCCGCGCCATACATACTCACTCAGAATTGCACAGTCCGTGTTCTGTTGAGTTCACTACAGATACATATTTATTATATAATCTATAGGACACAGAAAGCTGGCTATATATACCTTACGTTGTTTGGATAGATACTATAAGTATAGTGCCTATTTGGTAGTGATAGCTTATCTATCTTTTAAGATTAGCTTGAAAAGAAGCATTATTGTATGGCGACGAAGTAGAAACCGACATCATAATGTGTGGCATAATGTTTATCTTGGAAAGTCATATATGTTTTCTGTTATGTTGTAGTGAAATACTAAGTAACTATCAACTATCTGCACTTTAACAACAACAGTGCATTAGGATCTCTATACGTAGTATCTACAGGGTAGGACACAATGATTCGACCCATAGTAATATTTTTTCCTTGTCTGGAAAAAATACCATAAGTAAAGAATTTCCAAATCGATTCAGATTTAAAATTTTATTTGCAAATACAATAAAGTCAACAATAATTTTTTTCCCATTTTCCAAGCAAAGATTACATTTTAGTAAAAAAGTCACAACAAAATGACGTGGGTTCTATTTTGAAAGATACACTTATTGTGTGTCCAACAAATATATTTCCATGTAAATTGGTTTAAGTTCGGTGGATCAAAGAATTACTGAAAAAATATAAACGGGAGAAATAATTGCTTGCATCTAATTTCGACACTTATTTTTATATTTCAAATAATTTTCAATCAACTAAACAGATGTGGATGGAACAAAGTGTGTCCGACAGCAGAGATTTCCACGAAACCCTGTTCCAAATATTTAATTTAATTTCTAGTAAAATTTCAAACTTAGAATTAAGGCCTACCTACATAAGGGCCACATCATTGTGTGCGATCCTGTACATTATTACAGTAAAAATAAATATATGTTTTAGTACATTTAGTGTTTTGAGATAGGTATACATTTATATAGACTATAATTTCCTTGGGCGTCAGTGTTAGTCATAATGGACAATGTTTTGTGGGGGAAGTGCTTAGTTTCTAACTGTAAGTAGGTAGTAGAGGCGAGAATAAGTGTCAGATAGTAGAGCAAATCATAATATAATGTAATTTATATGGTAGCCAAGCTTATGTGGAAGACAGTTTGAGTATGTGAAGTATGTCATAGATATATATCCACTATGTAGTATTATGTACATAGGCGAACACTTGTTTTACATCGTTGGGTATGCTTGCAAAGTAAAACTATGTACATAGAAGTCAAGACAAGTCGTTGAATTGCACTACATAGTGTACATATACTATTATATGGGTATGTATGTATTATTACAGTAGGTAGTGTAGAGGATACTGGTCGTTGGGCTTGGACAGGCTGCTGTGTGTCTGTGCCATTGCCAAGGAAGAAGGAATGATACTGATATTGCTTGCTGTGACTTGAGTTGTCTTTCTTGAGTTGACTTGAGTTGAGTAGAGTTGACTCTATATGTATCTAATATCATAGTAGAGTACATATGTATAATAGGTGGCAAGTAGTGAGATAGAAAAGGGAGAAAGTGCCGAGATGATGATCATGTGCCGTCCCATTTCATTTCTCCCCTTGACAATTATATCCAAGGGATCCAGCTACTTGTCCGTAGTCCACACTCCAGTTCTGTTCTATATAATATAATGGAAGGAAGAAGGGAGAGTCAAACGAAAGGAAAAAGAAGGGTTATGTAGTTATGTTATGTTTTGTTGCGGAGAGTCAGCTTGTGTAATTCTTTTTACTGGTATGGTATGATATGGCACGGTATGGCACGCAATGGTGTACTGTAGTTGGTAGTTGGTAGTGTAGGCGATGCGATGCTTAAGACGGCAATGAGGCTTCTGCTCGCATCTTCTCTAAGAATAATGTAGGTAATGTTGCTTCCTTTAATCATATTGAATGATCATACCGTGTTGAAGTCATGGGAAATTTCCTATGCTCTCATGTCTTTGAAATCCTTTCGGAAAGGTCCTAGGAGATTTGCTGTCATGAATTTTGTAATAATAACCCCGTCTCATCTTCTGCATGAAAACGGATATTGGTGAAATATTAACGAATCTGTATTAACATGCAAACTCTAGTTCCATGCATACGTCCTATGCATACTTACTTACATTACGGGTAGTCGCACCGCACTAATACAACTACAACTACTCTTATGGAGAAAATCCGACCATAAGAATATATATGAAATGGACTAATACCTACATACATTCTCTCTCTGTAATACTTATTAAATTCTATTCTGCCTCCTACGTATTGTACATGCATACTTATGAAATAAATACTCCATCACATAATACCAACTACTAGTGCTTACATTTCATACATAAATACCTGAGCATTTTCTGTTCCAGAAATTCTGTACGAAAGTATCAGTAAGTATTATTATTGTGTAGTTAACAAATATTGTAAGTTAGATGTGACACTGCTCTTTTAGTAGGTAGACTTACGTGTACTGTAGTTAGTGATTATAAAAGCCATTCTGCATCATTGTTACTTAATAGTAAGTATCTCTGTGTACTTTACAGAATTGGTAATTCGTGTGTTTAGATAGTAGTTAGTCGTACGTACTTACTACATACATTTCTATACATAACTAATACATGTACATGTATAGTAGTAGTAGTAGTTATGCAAAGCAAGCCACACTTACTTTAATATTGTATTATTATATTTACGGCAGCATTTCTCTGCAATATGCACTATAGATAACTTGGATGTGGATGTGGATATCTTTAGTGCATACTTTAGTTACATAGATAAGTAGAAATATTGTATACAGGAACAGGACTACGGTGAAATGGTATGGCAGTACAGTAGTGGCATGAAGAAAGATTCCTTGTACATAGGTACATAGGTATGCAGTTATGTAACAGTAGAAATAGAGCTGAGTAAAGTAAAGCGGCAATCTGCAGCAGGAGAAAGACGCTAATAATATTGCTAACATATTACTACGTTTGCATGTATGTATATGTGTTTATACAGTATATCTGTGCCGCTCCGTCTCTAACTACGTACATATTTGTAGTATCCCTACATTAGAGATAGAGTGAAAGTAGTCAAGAAATTTGTATAACTAAATTGTACTCCGCAGTTTATTGGCTTCATTTTTCCAGTGCCTAGTAGTGTTCTTACTCCTCAGTTTTATAGTGCTCGCTACTTTACTGACGAAATAAAAGAACAACGTCTCTCTCTCTCTCTCTCGTCCAGTGATTCCAATTGACTGTTTTACAGTGTACATGCAATACTCCACAGCTTTATGTATATTGCACTGTACAATATAGTATTACATTACAGTACAGTACACCAACCAACCAAGGAACCAGCCGTGACGCTGGAACTGGAAAGGAAACCGACGAACCATTACTCTCTCCTGCTCCAGCCCACCATTCCTGTACATTTTCTCATAACCCGAACGGTTTGGCTTGGAATTCTTAGCCCTCCTTTAAAATATTATTTAAAACTGTGTGTATGTTAGAAGAAGCTAAAGCTGAGGCTAAAGCCTCAACTAGCCATATTTATTTAATATTTATATCTATGTGTATGCTTAGCGTACATATACTAGTAGTTTGCAGAGTAGCATTGACAGAGTAATTGCTTAACTGCTATCAACGCTAATGAATGTTTCGTTTCTCTTCAACTTTTCAAGTACATTCCTCAGAACTCTTCTCCTTATTTATGCAAGCTTTCTTCTCATCTTTTGATGTGCTTTTCAAAGACTTACTTTTGTATCTTATCGTTAGCCTATGGATTAACACTCTATACCTTTTACCTTTTCTTCCTTAGTCAAGTCAGCAATGTAATGTAATGTAATGTAGAATGTAACTAGGTAGCTAAGTATACAAACGTTAGCTTACTCCTTTCTCTATCCATGTTTCTATTTCTCTGGTTGGGTTAGAAAGAAAGGGATGTTATGTAAGTATGTATGTAGGTACAGTATTACTTTTACTTCTCTTTATACTTACTTAAATACAAGTACATATATACATACACTAGTATTAGACTAGTGGTATTTAGTAGTTTCATTTAGTATGTAGTATGTAGTATAGAATCTACCATTGCATTGGAAGATTAGTTCTGCTCCCACAGTACATAGTTCAGTCCAGTCCAGTCAGACTCCAAACGAATTTTCTTCTTTGTGTATATTTATAGCTTTGAAGTAGCCAAGAGCAGATTCGGTTGGATCTCTCAAATAACTATAGTTTCTAACAGGAGCAGATTCCTTGCCTAATTAAACAAATTTGTGAACTAGCAGCTGTTTCTTTAGCGTATTCATGGCGTGCCGTAGTTGGTTTCTAGATATATACTACATATGCACAGTACTCAGAAAGGAATACAGAATACAGATAGGCTGCAGGTATCTCGACTTATTGTATACCTTTTGTAGGGATATATCTGTACTAATTCCACATTTGTGTGAGACTAGGAATAAAGGTATAATTTGTGTAGTCAGCGAGGAACATAACATCCAAAGTCAAATACCTTCCTGTCAGTACAATTATTTTTTCATTAGAAATTGTGCATGGCTGTGGTTGATTGTAATCGTAGATTCTTTCCCCTACGGAGTGTGTTGTATTTATATGCATGAAGGTCTTTCCATTTTGCCAATCTACGAGTTAATTTCTCCCCGATTGAGAAGAATAATTTTCTGCACGGAGTTCTCACTTGGGTCTCAAATGCATGCATGTAATAGTTTCCAAAGGGTGAGATATGGCGTAGTAATCATGAATGAATAATGATGAATAGACAATGACTGAGCTTGACTTAACTTGAATAAACTGTATTATGCTATGCTATGTGGGTTGTGTATGTATATGTACCTACTATGGTATGTAGTGCAATGCAGGCAGACAAACCAAAACTCGACTCGCAAGCTCGCTGGAGAATGAGACTCACTAAATGACGTTGAATACATAATAGGCTCCGCTATCCAGTTCATTCTTCCCGTTGAGGACAAATGAGAACAAAAGAAATAAAATCTTTATTAGTCCAGCGTGTAGTAGCATGACTTTTTCCCTGTTTAGTTTCATGTACTGTTGTATGTGTATTATATATCTATGCAGTATTTCTCTTTTCCTTCCATTTGATGCCCCTCTCTGACTACTGACTTTTTATATGTACCTACAATATATACATAATAAGTCACAAATATATTCTATGTGCAACATTTTACGTATTTTACTTAGGAATGAGCATAAAACATATAAGATGTAGCAGATCCCTTCCTATGTATAACGACTGGTATGATAGCACGCAACAGAGAACAGTGCAGACTAAAAAATTTAACTAGGGCAGATAATTAAAGTATCGGGCAGACTTCACTATTCAGTAAGATACATATAATATTATAATGAGTTCAAGTGAAATTTAACTAAAGAAAACTGATTGAATCCCTTCCTTAAATGCCAGTTCACGATTTCCACTAAAGTTGAAACTTTTCTGCCTCGTCCTCAACCATTTATCTTGTAGTCTGTAGTTTTTAGGAATGTGCTACTGCAAATTTATTATTACACTTAATACTGACTCCCTTAATATTGTGCAAGAGACATATTATTTTGTTCTTTGCACTACAAAACGTACATTATATACACCAGTGTCAATATTTAACTGTAAATAGAAGACTAAAGCAAAATAATTATTCTAAACTAAGGTAAACTACTTACTTATTCATTTCCAGGATAGAACCGGATATTATTTTCCATATGAACCCTCCGGCTTAAGACGGATTCAAATTTAGTCAGTCAGTCTCTGAGCACATAAAGTATCATGCTAAATAGTATTTATAAGTACTGACGTATGTAGATAGGTACTGCGCAACAATTAATTCATATTTTCTCCCTTGTTAACACAATGGAGTCGTAATCCGTAGCTGCAATTATACCTGAAGCATAATCATGAGTCATACTATATACGAAACTAAAATTAACAATATTGAAAACTTTAACCTTGGGATTTTATCATTTTATTGGTTGGTATTGGTGTATTTATTCAGAAAAGTCGTCGGCAGTTATACATTACATTACATATTTTCAGAAATGACATTAATATTTATTTATTTTTAAAAGCAAAGGGGTTTTCTTTTCCATGCAAGAATAACTTACTCAAAAACTTTATAGGCCCTTAAAATAATAAAAGTTCTCCTGAAAGAATACAATTTCAAAGGATGTGAGGCGAGCTCACAAGATCAGTTTATTCTGAAAGAGTAAAAGGAAGTCCATAAGCCGAAGCTCAATTAGACAGCTTTGCTAGAGCAGAGGTATTCAGAGATGGAAAGAGTGAAAGCCGGAAAGATGGAGAGCTTAATGATGATTATGTAGAAAAGCAAGAAGATATTTTTAGGCGGATTTTACATCATTCTGTCGGAAATGTTGGTGATCTTTGATGATGTCGAGACTTTTAATACAGAATTGGATTCTAATTCTCAAATTCTACCTGCTTAGAGCTTGGACGTTTCCTTGTGAATAATTTTGTAGCATCTCCGAGTTAAATTAGCTCCAATAGAGATAGAAAATTCTCATGGGAAAGCATTTGTGAAAGTATTAGCTCGAAAAGTATGTAGACCGTCCCTTTATATTTTACCGTACTTGTTCAGCAGACAGTCTACAATATTATGGGCTCAATTCAGGGAAGCCATTAATTTTTGTACTTACCTGCCTATACGTACTACATACCTACCTGCATTAATACTTCGTATTTAAACAAATATACCTTGATACATTACGAACGGTACCAACTTCTCTGGAATGGTCTGTCAAAATACAACCAGTTGATGTCCTTCCTGAATTCCTAAATGAAGCTGACAAAAATGACATACTATTAGCTACTTTATGTGCATTGCATTAAATATAAAATAAAGTAGCTGCTATTAAAATTTTACGAGATATTGAATACAACGTGCAAGTATAGATTATTGTCGCATATGTGCCCCGTGGTCTCAAAATTTTTACTTAATCCAGTTACATGATTACATGATCAATAATATCTTTTTGGTAAAATTTGTAGTCTACAAGGTATAGAAGTAGTCAGAATATATATATTTTTACAAAAAGGTATCTACTAATTTAGCATCTTGTAGCAATAAATATCTGTCAAATAACATGTGTTTCTTGGAATATACAATTTGTCTTTGTAAATATTTTAGAGGAATCACATTCAGCTCCTTCATTGTAGATTTAAAAAGGTGCTTTCCTTCCTTTTACAAACATTCCTTTTATAAACAAGTAAAATGACGTTTGTCTTTGTCACGTAATATATTGATTTGCATGATTGTATCTTACACTCGTGTCGCTACAGTTGAGCTTATTGTAATAACCTGGAGACTCGTTCGAAAACAAGTTGTAAAATAAGTATTGGTATCACATTTGACATTTTGAATAAAAATTTCATATTTTTGAAATATAACTGTCTATCTAATTTTGTACTGGTATAGATAATACCTAATATAAATTTTTTGTGAAGGTATTTATGTAGGCTAGGCAGTGTAGAATAGGTGGGTGCGAGTACCGACGTATGAGATAATATATATATTATGTAATGTAGTGTGGTATGCAGGAGAATGTGTTTGTGGCACTATGGCCTACATGGGTGGTTGACAAGACAGACTTGTAGAGGGAAATGTGTAGTTGATAGTGTAGAAATCCATTAAGAGACGTAGGAAGAGAAATTCTCCAAGGCAATAAATAGGGAGAGAAGGTATCAGTGGTCGGGTCGAGTCATATGCCATTCCGTGTAAACTTGACTCGTCGTCTGAGTGTGCTTTGTCCAGAAATCATGAGTAAAAAGGGAGCCTGCTTGTACACGGGGGACCTACAAACTCGTGCACTTTTTCCGAGGAAATGTAATTCCCGGAGTGTTTTTAAGAAAGGAATAGAATAAAGTAGCAAGTTGCTGTGGGAGCCAAAGTATATAGTAAGGATAATCTCTGGAGATTCAGCAACTTGATATGCAATGCAGTACAGCACATAATGAAACGCGATATTATCTATAATTCATATATCAATCTCATACCAAGTTGCCGATGGAGTTCCTCTCTCCTACTCTCTGTCTTCTATTTCTCCGTCTATTTCCTCCCATTATGAAGCCAAGAGGCAATTCTATTTCGTTCAGTACTACTTTTATTAGCTCTTGCTTGATTTCCACATGAAATTAGCCTTTCTTCTTTCATCCATTTCCTACATTCACATCTTCATCCCTAGCTTACTACTTTAACTACTCAACTCAAACTCGCCGACCCACTCCTTTCACTCTACCTTATAAATTCCCTCTCTTTCTTACCTGCTATCTTACTTTACTCTACTTACAAATATACTTCCACTTTCCACTACTGATAAACCAATCCTATAACTATTACATTATATCTATTTCGTTGTGGCGCCGCATTTTATTTACCTATCCTACATACTACAGTACACCACTTCTTCTAACTGTAAAACTACCTAGATCTACTTTCACTACAGAAATGTACATAAATGCTCGAACACGTAGGTATATATTATATTATTGTGTTTCACTATTCACGGCTACGGCTACAATATCCTTCCTAACCGCCTACATTAAAAGCAAAGCCTTCAATGTAAACTTGTTGGTGAATTTCTGAGAAGGAAGCAGAAGGCTGACTCTACATAACTACGTACATAATTTCTAGTCAATGGATATAAAAACATTGAGAGCGTCATACTAATATAAGGTACAGGTGTATATCTATAGGCAGGGAAAGCCAAAAGTATTATGATAACATGAGTTTACTGTACAGTTTTCTTACAGAGTTAAATACTAGTTTTACATTAAGTCTAGTGAACGTTAATCGTAGATTCAATTATATAATTGGAGATACGGAAGCACTTCTTAAAATCAAGGTTGTCAAATAATATTTTTGAAAAAATGATCTTCGCTAGCATCAGAAAGTTGATTATCACACATAATACCATACTTGTCTCTAAGTGTATTTAAATGAGTACATTCATAAAATACGTGTCACAAGTTCTATCAGTGTAGCAATATTTGCAGACGTTTAATTCCACATTTTTGCCTCTAAGATATAAATTACTGACATTTAGTCTGATTTGGGATTTGACAGTTGTCACCTGGAGGGGAAGACATAAACTAATGCACATTTCTCTTCCAATGGTAGATTTTATAGATTTATAAGTAGAGTGACAAAAGTATTATAATTATATTAGTAACCCAGATGCAGTATAAAGTCTTAGGAAAAGTGTAGCAGCTACCTCATGTAAGTTTCCGTTACCATAGAACAACTTTTACTTTGTTTTTCCCTAGTTCTAGTTCTATGTGGACTATGTGTCTCCGTTATAAATATATAGAGTTTACTTTAGGCACAGGTTCACAATATTCTACAAATATCCATACATAATTGAAATTTGAAAAAAACTCGCAAAAAAGGCACTCAACTTCCTTATCTGATTGTGTATGCTCGACAGGCTCTTATCGCAAATTATTTGAGGCCATTTTTTCAGTTTTGTAGACTAGACTACAACTACAGTTACACCAGACCAGCCATCCATCTGAGATCATTGTAACTACATTCTGTCAGATATAACGTACATAAATGCTTTAAATAAGTATTCTACTAAATAAATATCTACACAGCACTGTGCACAGTAAATGTTGTGGTTTTTACGATATAGTATAACCTAAAATAAGAGCCAGACTGCATGATTCTTGAATTTTTTTCACAGAAGAGACAAGTGTGTAAAATATGTGTATGAAAACGGTATTCGCTAGTATGTCTTTTTAGTGGAGAATATGTAAAACATTTGTTTACAGACTCCGCAGTTTCTCATGAATGTTTATCAATTTTTGGACCAGCGAGCCATATAGGGAAAATCTAGTTTATTCCAACCAACATTATATACTTTTTATACTATACCTATATGGTTGGAGTAAGTATAGCGGAGATATATTTATCTAGTTTGTAGTCTTATGCTAATGGAAAACAAATTTTGTTTTTGTCATGCTAAAGTTGAATTAGAGTCTATAAAAGGGAAGAGGAGTGAAGCGAAGGAGTAAAGTAAAGAGAAACGAGAAGAATTGATGTGTTATGTATGTGTACTGTGTACTTATCTAGGAAGACATTCTATATCTATGACATGTTTTCATATACACATATAATATAAGGAATGTATCATATATTATAAGAAGAGCAAGTAAAAGTGGTAATATTATGAGGGCTACAAATGACATGGGTTGCCTGCTCGTTGGTTCAGTTGTTATGTTGTTTGCAAAAGAGCTGTAGGCAGGAAAGAGAAAATCCGTGTGCTGTTTATGTGGTTAAAATGATTGGAGTCGAGTTCTTGGAACTGAGTTTAATTGGCAAATTGAGGGCTGCCTTCCCTGCTTGAAACAGAAGAAACAAACTTGCACATCCATCCATCAGAGGTGTCTCATTGATATGGAGGGGACTCCCAAAGGATTCTTCTGGCAATTTGAGAGGAACCTGTGTGTACATTGTACATATAAAATGCCGCGCCATTGCTATACTATATAATATGCTAGTACAGATAGTAGCGAGCTACAATTAAATGTGCAATTAAAAGATGCGAGTTTTAATAGAATTCAAGATCACGTATGCTTCTTTAATGCCACTAGACGTCGATTAAGGGAAAGGAAGCAGAGGAGGGAAGAAAAAAATTGGATGTGAAATATTCCCTGCTTCCGACTTTCCTTACTTAGTCTTTACTCTACAGTTTTTTCTCTACGCCTTCCTCTTTTTCTCTTTTCTACTAACTAACTATTCTCCGCATTATGGTAATAGCCATTTCTTGGTATCAAATAAATAGGTACTGTATAAGAATATATCCCATTTTTAGTCAATAGTGTCTTCCCAGTTATTGCTACCATACAGATGGCTGTATAGATAAATGTACCTATTTTATTTACATACGATTAGCTAAATACGATTTTTATATGCGAATTAGAATATTATCTACATACGGATACTCAGTATAGGAAAAGCATTTAATGTGTTGCGTGATATATACTTTGGTGCATTTCCTACAAACACATGTCGTAGGTAGACTTTCCCACAGATTTTTTATTTTATTTATGACACTGAAATTCAAAGGGAAAATTTTGTAATTCCTTAATTTCATGTATCTCGAATTCCTTTCGGAAATTTTTAAATTACAGGTACCTGTAGGAATACATACATTACAGGATTAATAAGTTCGTCTTAAGAAAAATCATTAAAGTTAAAATAATAATTCTTTATCAATATGTCACAAGTTTTCTCAAACTGGTCGTCTTTTCGTAAATGAGAAAATAGGGCAAAAATGGAAATATATGCTATGTTTAGGAAAATATCCGGCCAGGGTCCCTCTTTTAATATTGCACTCCATGCCTATGACACTCACATAAAGTCACCCGCACTATTTTTATTGCGTATACAGATACTTATGTGAGTATTGTATTTTGTATCTATTAGTTTTAGTGTGTATGTATGTAATTTCAGTGTATGGAGGGAATAGATAGAGCCACAAGAAAGAAATAGCTACTCTTTATATTCAATGACTTTCTTCTACTGTTGCAACAACCTACCCACTTTTCTCGTCCTTCTCCGTCTAGAGAGTAGAGAAAGTACCTAAGCATAGCACATAGAGCTGCCTGTTATTTTCTTTTTCCCTTCTCTCTGCTCTACGATAGAAACCGAAATGAAATTTAGAGAGCCGTTTTAAAGATTAAATTGTACTCCCTATCTTTATTCTATCAGTTTAGCCTTTTTGGGCTCCCATCTCGACAAACTGACATTCCTATCCATGTCCTCTTGAATTAGCCTGAAATGAAAAAGTCAGTTCTGTCTCTTCCTTGATTCCCCAAATGCCAATATAGACCCATCTTGTTACTCCAATCTTTCAATCAAGCTATTCCACTTTCAAATAGTGGATTCCAGACACACAACTTGAATTGTCACTTGTTAGTTTACCGAGTCCGCATTCTCAATTCTTTTCGAGTGTTCATGTATTATTCTCTCTCCTTCGCTTTATATTTTCCGTCTCCTTTTTGCTTTTGCTCTTCCTACTCGCCTTTCCTCCTTGCCTTGCTTTGGCCAATGCAGTGCGCACGTAGCCAACATATTATCAACTTAAACTATACAAGTAAAGATAGCAGTATAGAAAGATACTTGAATTTTCTATGTACAAATAGATACAAAGTAAGTACCATACCATAGTACAGTACACATTGTACTCTACTCTATTAGGCAGTTATGTAAAAAGCAATTCGTTGGACTAGCAATTTATTTCCAGTCTAAAGATAATTAGTTTTAGTGAATTTCTTTACAACTGCTTGAGCAATCGTTCCATTCTCCATAGAGAACCTTTTTATAAATTACCTACACTATTGTACATTCGATACCTAACAAAATATTGTTTGCATCTAATGTGAGCCTAATAACATATAAATAAATGTATAATATTAAAATTAATAAGGCGAACACCGTTTTAAAAGCTGTATAATTTTTTGTTTTGCAGAGACTGCCGGGTTGTCCGAGATCCACAAACGCTGAAATCCAAGGGATATGGATTTGTATCTTTTGTGAAAAAATCGGTAAGTGAAGTCAAACTAATTATCTGGGACAAATGCAATTGCAAATTTTTATGTATTTATTTATGGACGAACATAACAGAAAAGGAAATTCTATGGGGAGCGTTAATTTTGGATTTATGTCATTTACAAAGTAGTTACATTAGGTATTTAGGCTGTGTTGTAGTTTTAGATGTATTTACGTGTAGTAGTTGATACTAAAATTATATGTAAAGGATTGCAATTGGAGGGAACGTGGGCTACAGTTAGTATATTCTATTAATCAATGCAAAATGGCTACATAGACATGTTTGGCCACCCATTTGCGTGTTTTTAGGCTAATTGACTTCCTGATAAGTTTATGACGTTTGTGTAGAGCAAATTAATGAATTTTTGGGGATCAACGAGAACAAAGGGCGTGTCGGTAAATTTGCCTAATTAACTCTTTGGACATTTACTCACTCACTGATAGTAGTGAGTTTACTTAGAATACTACAATATATTCTCCTGTTATGTATTTACTAAATATAGTAGAACAGAGCAACTACATAACATAACACGGTTAAATAGCTGGCTAACTTAGGTAGGTCTCTAAAATAACTAGGGACTGTAAACTGTATGCTGCTGAAACAGTAAGTAATTTATTTCATTCAAAGTTTGTACATTTCTACGATACCAATTTGGAAAAGCGCTGGGAAATATAAATGCGCATTGTGGCATTCATTTTTCTTATGGAAAGTATAACAATTTACTATTTACATGACTATATCTGTGATGCTACTACAAATAGCTGTCTGCATGTACAAATACTATGTTTGAGGGAAGAAATGAATATTAAAAGTATATTGTGTATACAAGAGTTTATCTTTCATTATTTTATATATCTTTGTATGTTGTAGCATTGGTAAATACATAAGTAAAAGTATTTGTCTGTAGCATTTACTATTTAGCATTGGGACAGAAAGTTATATAAGTTATTGTTAGTAGTTTTACTAGAAGTGACTACATAATAAACATCATACATATAGAACAGGTCTGAGTGGAGTACAAGTAAAGTAGGAACAAGTGAATTTTCTCCAGCACCATCACCAGAACCAGCACCGCGCTAAAGAATGGCACAAGTGTCCAGTAAACTAAGAGTAGGCACGGCAGGCACAATGGAAGAAAACTTAGTAAACGAAGTTGCACAGGGGAACCTTTACTCTCACTCAGCCTACGTCCCAGTAGCTCCTTCCTTCCTATCTGCAGACATCTTGATTATTCTTGATGTGTCTTCATTGACCGACGTTGACAGGAATGCTAATAGCCTTTCAGGGCATATACTTCTTCTAGTCGCTACATTAATAAACGTCGACGTGCTGTGCTTGTGCTCCTCTCACCCAAGGAACACTATTTTCTCCAGTAGATATACCAGATAGGGGGGTTAACTTAACTTCCTTACTTTTCCATTCCTTTCTTCGTGCAATACAAATACATAGAGAACATTTTCACTTGTTTTCTTTCTTATGTATTGTATTTGTATAGTATCCCATTTTACGTGTACCTAAATACCTCTCCCTCTTCTTATTGTATGCATAAGCTTTCTCCATCTAACCAAACCAACTATTTTCTAGAATTTAACTTATACTACTTACATTGGTAAATAGATATATAGAGACGGAGAAGGGAAACACGAGTTTTCAATTCATACACTTTCGAGATCTCGATTTGGAGACGTTGTGGCTCTTGCCTTAGTACAAATATATATATACATACAGAGAATAGACAGAGAGACACAGACAAGGACCTTTGAGACTTCAGTCCTCCTTGAACAAAGATAAGTTGAAATCGAGCTCCTAGGAAAACTTCTCTGTCTTCCTTTCATTTAAATAATTATGTTTCCTTTTATGCTCGTAAAATTGGTCATGTACTCTGCTCAACGAGAATTTTTATTAACGGAAGCTATCTCATGGCTCTCCACAGTGAAAATGTGTCATGTCGATAATGCATGCATTCATCTAATAGAATAGAGTACTGTGTCTCTGTCGCTGTTTGGCTGGCATGCTAGATAATTTGTGTATTCTCCTTCCCTCTCTCTCTTTTCCCTCTGACTCTTTTAATAGGATTTCGCTAAGTATTGCTAGCATCATTATTATCATATTATTCTCTATATAAATACATACATAAATAATCTACTTACTTAGGGAAGTACAACAACTGCTAATATTTATGTATGTCTAATACATAAAAGCTCATATATGTATTAACTACTGTACTACTTGGCTGTTAGAGACTTTCAGTTTTAGTGTAGACTACTACTAGCAGCTACTGTAAATAACAAGTTGGATTTGGATGGAAAGAGTTCTCTTTCCTTTTGATCGATAAGCCAGCTAGTTATTATAGATAGACAAATGTCATGGGTATTGTCTACAGATAAAGTATACTACTACACTACAGTATAAGTACATGCTTCTAGGAGAGGAGAACACGATAAAGGGCATGCCAATTGTTAATGAATAGAGATAAGGAAAGCTAACGTGTTTTTACTTTTCTCTGTTCTATTTATCAGGAAGCTGAGTCAGCCATAGCTGCAATGAATGGTCAATGGCTGGGGAATCGGAGTATCAGAACCAACTGGGCTACGAGAAAACCTCCTCCGCCCAAAAGTGAAGGTAAGATAAGTAAGTAAAAGGATTCGACTGATCATGTCGATTAGTGCCACTGCCACAACACAACAGTCAACAATGAATCACCTTTTTGCATATGCAATACTAGAAATCGACAAATATTAGTTTATCTACAAATATTTACAAATACTTACACAGCCACAAACTATACTATTGCATGCACTCAGTTTTTGCTTACTTCAGCCCACTTATACGTTTTCATTTTTACGTTTATTCCAAATTCGATTCAACTTGTTAATCTCAAATACGTACATTCAGTGATTTTGCATGTCTACCACTTATCAAGCCAAGGTTCAGTTATTTCTGCTTTTGGATCACTAATTTCTGATTGCCTTTCATTTCATTTACAGCTTAACAACTCATGATTAATAACAACAGAGGTATTTTGAGATAACTTTGTCTAGCAGAAATCAGCAGATCCACGCTGGCTCGTTCCAATTATCTACTAGTTCTGTAATATCACCGACTTTCCTAATTTCTATTTATCTATGCTTCACAAATTCACAACCCGTTAGAATTACTTCCATAACATAGTGACTTGCTATTTTCTTGGTATGCCGTAGCACGTTCTGGAAAGCTTCTATGGGCTATTCTGTTTAAAGTTGGCGGAATACATGGTTCATATTATAATTGACACTATAATATTATCTGCACGCTATTCATAGTTGGCTTACTTATTCGAAACATGATTTTTGAATTTTAATTCATAGTTTTGTAAGATACAAGAGTAATAGAACTTAAAAATTGAATACAAAATATCTTAATAAGTACTGGACTAATTCTACCTGGATTTGTACAACGAGCATAACTTACATATTTTATATATAACTATATGCAATACCAAGATTTACTATAAAAATTTCATTACCGTACCATGTAAGAAGTCCGTGATGTATTTATATCCAGAACACGCAACTACAGATATAACACGAAAGTTTGGATTGGCCTTGCTGCTCTAAATTGGTGAAAGGCCCGGAGGTGAAAAATTAAAATTATGTGTTCCTTAAAATGTTTTCCATTGTGGCAGTGGAAGTGAAAGTGGAGAAGGGCAGGTTTCTTGTATGAAATATGATATGAAGATTACTTATGGTTAATAGGGCCAGGTTTATTACTTACTGAATATAATAAACTGACTGAGATTCAAAGTTTATGCACAACGAGCAAATTAATCCAATGCAATGTTAGCTTAAATGTTAAAGAACAAAACTCATCCTCCTCATGCTCGAATACTCTCATTTGCTCATTTTGATTCCCATCTCATTCTCACCATCATTTTATGATGTTTTCATTTCGTTCTTTGTTTAAATGAGTTTGATCCTCAGCAGTCATTGGCTAGCTCGTCTTTTAACTCTGTCTGCCTCCCTTTCTTTACTTACTTACATCCGCGTAGGTAGTAGGTAGCTAATACTCTAACTAGTTCACTCACTCACTACACCAGGCAGAGATTTGCTATATTCACATTTACAACTCACCCATAGAATATGTAGTTTTGTAGTTAACTTAGTCTATTTGTACAAAATAGTAGACTATTTAGGTCCCCTTCCCTACTTGAGAATTCTTATATCTGTTATGTATTCATACTTATATACGTACATATCTTTTATAGTAGTTGAACATACAATAGCAGTGTAGCAAAATAATAATCATATCTATATTGTGCTCGGGTGGATCCTTATCCTTTTATCTTGACTTGTGTTCTATTAAAAGTGGAAGACCTCAGAAGAACAATGCTTGCTATATTGCATACTAATTCTTACTACTTTTCCTGCTCAACTCCGCCAGGATACATACATATATCCAGACAAGACAGAAAATATCTCATTCCTTCTTCTCTGTCTACTTAATTTTCTAATCTTGTATTAGCAGAGCTTCTCTCTTCTGCAGATTGAAACGATTAGCCTTTTACTGATTACGTGGGGTAGGTAGTAGGTAGTAGGAAGTAGGTAGACGAGACGAGACCACTGCACTGCATTGGGGATGAAGAATGCGATCCGCTCCTTTGCCCAATATAGAAAATTCCTATTACAGTCTCATGTTCTCTTTAATGAAGGATAGCGTTAGTTGAGCTACTTGAGGCAGGATAATATAGTAGCACAATAATATATCTCTTGGTACAGTACAAGTATATATTATTGTAATTTTTATTCAAAAAATAATTATTTTAACTGCAAGTAAGTTCATTGCTGAAAGTCGCTTTCTTTGATTTGGGTTTAGGCCAAAAAATCTAAACGGGAAAGGCTTTTTAAGCGGCTTAAAAATAGTTTAGGAAATGTTTGGTTTTAGTTGTAGGTAATATTGCAATTTTTTCTCCTCTGAATTATTTTAACATACATCTTTATATCTGTGGTACTACTTACTTTACAAAAGTTTTTTCATTGGAAACGTCAATACCTGTATATTTTTCTCGAGATAATGACTCAGAAAACTAATCGGATGTGGTATTCGATAGTTATTATAAGTAGTTCGATGTTTAGTCATAGCATGCCGAACTTACTGATAATTTTGATAATACTTTCCTGTCACGATATTGTTCTTGTCTGGTCCTAAATAGTATAATAGCTAGGCTAGAGAGAGTTAGTAAGTAAAAGTAGGGACGGGGCCAATTATTTTTACAAATTTTTTATGCATGTAGACATTTAATAGGCGCACTTTGGTTGTTGTGTGCACGTTTTGGGAAGAAATCTCCATTTTGGGGTTTTCGACTTTTTGCTCTAGAGGATTTCTAATTTCTACCCAATACTATGCATTTAAGCTAATGTCGCTACTTCAGAATAGCTAGACAAGTATTACTTGAAGTGTATGTACATATATACTATTGTAGCATGTGAGGAATAACAAATGAGTCGTCGAGGCAATTTTATCCATGCAGAATTTCATAATTCAGTAACAACTTACGCGTATAATTTTACATGCGTGAATTATTAAACATGATGAGCTCGATTATCTAGTTTCCATATCTTTGTTTGTGTAGTTATCATAGTTGTCGGCTAATGCCAGCTATATTAAACCAATTTTTAGACAGTCTTTCCATTTATGAATATAAAAGTTTTAAAATCGAAATGTTACTGGTAAGATTCCTGGAAGAAGATTAGGCTTCAAAATGATTTGACAAATCATGGAGGTATTGTAAAAATTATAGTTTTCATACGAGACATGACAACGCGAAATGTGTTACAATTGACTTTATTTATTGGCATAAAGGATGCAAGAAATATTTATTAACAATGCGATTGCGTAGTGCATTAATTAGACATATCCGGATGGAAACTAGGACATTGTGTATTTTCAATATTTTATTGTGTAGATTTATTGCGTCTGTTGGCAGATCGTATATAGTTGTATTGTATGAATGAATAAATGAGAATGAATTCCAGTCGGGTGCCCTTGTATAGACGATTTTGTCGTTATTTAAATAAATCCTCGAGTAGAAGTTTGACTTGTGTGAGAAACGGAGGCTGTCGGTCAGTTTTATCTTTTGTATTCTATATAGAATGATTTTTAATGTTCTTGTGAAAACACTGTTTGTAATAGTAAAGCTGAGTTTTATTTTTTTAGTTTGTGGGAATTCTGTTCTGCTGAATGGTTGTAACATGTAGGGATGGTGTGGTGTGGTTGAGTATGGTGTGGTGTGGCTGTCAATGATATGTAAAATAATGCATACTTATGCATGAATGTATCGAAATGACATGGATGCCAGAAAATATTGTACTCAGTGCTATACTTTAGGATGAAGAAGAGGAAGGCGAAGCCAACTAAAATACAAGAAGGTAGTTATGTATAAGTATGCTAGGCCTATCTCTAGTGTAGTGTAGTGAGTTCAGTTGGAGAGCAGAGGGGAAAGGTTAGTACGAAGACAGAATATTCAGCTGGCCTGGTCTGGCCTGGGTTGACTTGGCTAACTACATAATACATATTATGTATGTGTATTGTATCTTGTATCATGTGTCTACTTTTATACTGCAATAGTATCTGTACTAAATATATTCAGTATGTGAAGCTATTAATCTATATGCATAAATATGCTAGTCTAGTATGTAGAGTAGATGCATACAAATATACAAATAGTATAGTATGCATATGAGGAGAGAGAAAGCATAAGAGTATAAGACTCTTGTGGAATGGGATGGCATTTTGTATTTTATGTGGACTGGAATAGAAAGTTGTCATAGCATTAGTTATTTCTTGGTCACAACATAGAAGTATAAATTTGTAGTTGAGTTGAGTTGAGCCGAACTGAACTGAACCTGAGCTCACGATCAGTTCAGTTCAGTGCCATGTCAGAACATTGTATTGTACAATAGTGTAGTAGTTTAGTCTAAGTGTAAGTGTACTGTATCTGTGTACTTATATAGGATATAGTAGGGCTAACCTCTATGTTCATCTGTATGGGACGACAGTAGCCAAAGCCAAACCGAGGAGGAAGGAAAGCCATAGTCATATCCAGAGACCAGACCAAACCAGTGAAAGTCTCAGTCATGCTCCTCGTCGCAATTTTCTCCGGCTGTGTTTAGTTTCGTGCGCTTTAGGCCACACACCTGACTGATTTTGTTGAAGAGAGTGGAATATGTTGGTTCGTGATATTTCTGTTGTAAAGAAAGAACAGCTATGTATATCTACATTATATACTATATCGTTTTGTCTAGACTCTGCATCCTTTATAATAGTACTGACACAATAGAAAGAGCCCTACGCTCTTACGGAGGTACGTTATGCTTATGCACCTTGGGTTACGGTTACGCTAGCCCTCAAATAGCATCACTATGATATGAAATGAATGTATAAACTGCTAAGAACGAAATGGAACATAAAAGCTAGCTTTTCGGAATTTTCCCTTTCTCTCCACTCTGTAGCTGACACAGAGTTGTATTCGTGCTGTTAAACTTCATCAGTCATACATTTATAGTAAGCACGCTATCTACGTCCAGAAAACTCCAATTTTACCAATACATACTTACACTTACTTACTCTGCCCTGCTCCCTTCTGACATAGTCTCCACGACTTCACTCGCTATTCTATTGTTATGATATGTATAACATAAGCAAGCCAAACTGGGAACTAGCATACCATATTATATTAGTACTACTGTAGAAAGCAACGTCATGTTTATGTAGTTCTGTTGAGCTTTGAGCTTCAGTTCAGTTCAGTTAGCTACTCTGCATTCCATTTTTTCCTCCACTTTTTCTCACTTACTGCACTGCATGCACCGTATTGTATTTACTACACGACTACAGAAAAGAAACGATAACTACAACTACATATACCCTTTATACAGTTTATACAGTACATACTGAATATTATATTCACTTCACTATTACATATTTCGAACCTTGGTTACTTATAGATACTATTTATGTTTACGGATATACCTATTATACATACAATACACACACGGAAAATATTCATGTACAAAAGCAGTAACTGTAACAGTCACAATCAAGTCAAGTCAACTTTGCTCCTTTCTCTATATACACATACCTTACTTGCTTACACTTGCAACTTTCTCTTTCTATATTAACTACTATATCTATGCATCTGTTCTTAGTTTTTTTATTCCGAAAGCTGGAATTTTCAATCCCTTAGGTTAGTAAGTATATAAGTAGTGTAACATATTAACTTAATAGAAATATATTTATCCTACTTATCGTTACCCATGAAAATAAACATAGGAAAGCACACTTCCCAAAAGGAATTGGAGGTGCCCTGACGTAACTTATCAGCATATAAATGTGTACAATCAACAAACGAACAGTCTGTTCTATTTTCTTCTGGCAGGTATTGTAGGAACATGCTACAGCTCAACTGTCAACCAATTCACTAATTCGAGACAGCAAAACAGTGCAGTGACTCTGATAAAACGAAAAAACTATTTACTCTGTATTATAAATGCGATGTGGATTTCTTATTTTTATTTCCCAACGTGCATGTTTTGTAGACAGGGCTTATCATTTCTTGTTATCACTAAAAAAAATCCTTTATCTATACACACATACTCGCTTTAACTATATTTATAACAATATATAGTAAGTATTTGCTTTAATGTTTACTGATATGATATCCAGTATGATGCATATTAGTATTTAGTCCTTTATGCAGTGAATTAAAAATAGTGGTCATTCCATATTCCATATTATATTTAGACGTTCACTCCCTATTTATTTGTATATATTTGTATTTTCGAAAACATGTGGACAGTGTGAGTATATCCGCTCATACAGGGCAATTAGAGTTTTATTGATATGCATAGAAAATTTTGGGTAATAAAACTCACTTATTGTTTTAGATGGTTAAAGAGATTAATCCATTGAACATGAAAGTGAGGAAAGCAATATTCGTTCTACGCCAAAAAAGGGAGAAAGGTTTTGTGGAAGGAAGCGTGCTCTATGCTTGTGAAAAACACTATATATAGTTTTTATGTGTGACGGTAACGGTATTAGAGTTTTGTCTCATTCTCACTAAACATCTAAACATCTTTCGCTACAGGGGAAATTTGCTGTGAGCTACCAGATGTGAAAATGACAAGAAATACGGCGAAGGGAAACTAATATATGTTGATTAATAACTGGCGAGAGTAACAATAAAACGCATAACTATATACATAGATACACAAATTGCTACTTTGCAAATGATGCAAGCCCATTAAGAAGCCCGTTCCATTATTTTAACTGACTCTTTTATTTTAATATGGTATGCGAAGTATAAATGAACATAATATACAGATAGGTGTACTTATACTACACATAATACCATTGTATGTACATTGTAGTTTACTTTTACTTTACAGTTGAACTGAACTGAACTCCTCCCTGCCATAATGTGCATGTTAGGTGTGACATTAGCCTAAGTAAATATGAATTGAGCTGATGTGATGTGATGCGATGTGATGGGCCAGGCATGTCTATTCGATTTTTGTATCTGTATGTAGCAATCGAATGTCATTCCTCCGGCATGTTCGCGTTAACGTTAAATGAATATTTCATGGAAAAGAGAATACATAGTTAAATTATATTATTAGTTGGCTTGCCTTGCCAGTTTGTCAGACAAAGAACAGTGCATATGTATGCATGTATAAATGATATTTTTATTTCTGCGGTTACCTATATTGTATGTACATGTGAACGGGTTACAGGAAGGGAGAAAGTTTTGCACGAAAGAGATATTCAGTATTGATCGAGTCACACCTACTAGAAGTTCCCTTGCATACAATATTCATTTTTGATGTATTATTACTTACTTTGTTTTTCTATGATATTATGTCTGACTGGAAGCATGGGTGCACCATCATGCCCATTTCCACATAACGATCAGTTACTCTTTGCCTTAGAATTTCTTACTTGCTTGCACATATGATATGTAAATCCAATTGAAGGATTTTATACCGACATTTATTCTATACTATCCCTTGATCTTTTCTGAGACTTCTTCCTATAGTATAGTATTGTGTTGAATTTATTTATTTTTCTGAAAGCTTTATGAAATACTATTATGTTATCTCAGATAATTAATCAGGCTTAGATCTAATTAGATCAAAGTTAATATGGAATTAGTATTAATGTTCATATTCATACTGTCAATTATTTTTACTGTACTGCACAAGGTTTAATGAAGATTCTCGTAGATCGGTATTTTGTAATGTTTTGCTATTGTATATTTTGTCAGTGTTTCAAATAAAATTATTTGCCAAGTTGATCTTTATTGCAATCATGTTCATTATGAACTATTTACCTATACACTATTTGCTTAGTATAAGCGTTTATTTTCCTTACTGAAGATTTTACGAGTTTTGGTTAAAATCAAATTATTGTACAATGGTAGGTACCTACTGCTTGTTATCTTGTTAATTATATCTTTGTCAACTATTATTTGTTATAAAGGATGCCCTTTACAATTTACGGTAATTTTGTAGGTTGTATGTACTAGCTAACTAAAATGGAAGTTAATGGGCTGTTTATGCTTGTAGTAATATTTTAGGGGTTTGAGCTTCGGTGTGCTAAAGATAGTCTGGGGAATGAATGTGTTTATTTATTACTAATTGACTTGACAGTAAGACAGTGAATTAAAGTAGGAGAACAATGGAAGGTTTAGCCATGAATAATTTTATTGAGACGCCTAAGTGCTACTAAAAGAGTTAGCTTCTTGTGGAATTCAGTGAAGGTTTAATTGTGAAATATTATGTACTTTCCTAGTTTATTATATGTTGTACATATAGTAGATGCGGTAAGGAGGGCTGGGATGCCATGGGTTGACTGCCTTCGATTTATGAATGAGGAGTAGCGTTAACGTTGTGTTGAGAATTTGCATTTGAGTTTGATTATGGAAATGAGGAAGTAAATTTAGTGTGTCTGCTAGTGCCTATGTTTTATCTTCAATGTTCAAGGTTGTGGCGTGAGGAAGGAGAATTGTTGGTGTAGGCAGATTCCTTGCCATCATCCTCTGCTCTTTCTCTATTCACTGCTAACACTAACATTATAGAGAGCGGATCTTTGCTCGTGGTTTGGTTATGTTATAGTGAAAGCCATCTATAAAGGAGATAAGTAATGTAAGCATAGGTAGGATAATATTATTATTATAGTTGTATTGTAAGTGAAGCGGAGTCAAGCCACGCCAAGGCACTACTTTCACTCTTCTGTCGGGTAGTTAGTAGTTAGTAGCTGTGTATAAAACTCTGAATTTAAATTCTATTCGGGGTAAGTAAGTACAGGAGGTTGACTGTAATATGAAAGTTATGTAATGGTGTTGAGGAAAATGAACGGATATTATGTGTATTGTTATAATAGACGCATAGGTATACTGTATACTATAAAAAGTGTTCAGTATATTATTTCTGGTGTAAAAAAGAATATATATTATGATGAAAAGGGTCGTGTTATTTTGAGTAAAGGAGAGAAGGAGCTGAGTGTAGTGTAGTGTACTGTAGTGAATGTGTGTAGTGTAAGAAAACTGGAATGAAAAGATACATGGAATCGATAATCGAAGGAGGCACAGCAGGTTATATGTGCGAGTAACTACGAGTATATTATGGGTGAAAAGTAAAACAGGAAAAAAGGGAAATACGCTTGAAAAAAGTCTCCGTAGTTAAAGTTTCGACTATGCAGGGTTTACTTTCAAGCGTATCGTGTCTGTTCAGTTCTATTCTGTGTAGGTATTCTACAGTAGGCAGTAGGTATGTATTTATAGGTAGCTGTAGTAGTAGCCGTAGTTATCCGTATGTATATTGAACTGAACTACTAGATATTATTATAGTTTAAGAGGAGACCTTGTACTTTGTACTTTCCATGACATTACATTAGGTGGAAAAGGGAAGTAAGTAGACTTACGTTAGTCTATACACAAAACACACATCTTCTTGCTCTCAGAAGAGTGAGCTATCTAATAGAACTACTGCATAGGTACAAGTAATACTGTGTAAGTATGTTATGTTTGAAAAGCAACTACACTGCATACACTACAGATACTCTCACGACGAAAGTAAAGAGTTAAGAAGGGCATTCGACATGATATGATGTGTGAATACAGGAGTGTGAAGCTGCTATTATTTCAGGCGAGTCAAAATGTCTTCTAGTGTGGAATCTACATATGCGTGTATGTTATATTGTTATATACTTCCTCAAGGCTCCATTCAATAATATTACAATAGTTGACTCTGTTCTGGTGTGCTGCCTTGCCTGCGTCTAACAATAACTAAGCTTTCCCCGCCCATTCCATATATTTCAAAATACATCTCCATTTGAATATGAAAATTCTGTCATATTTCTCGTAGGTACCCATTTTATGGAGACTAGGTACGTTACTTACTTACGATGTACCTTATACAGTACACTTGGCTTTCTTAAAGATAGCAGGGCGAATGGAAACATAAATAGAAAACTGGTTTCATCTGAACTCCCAACTTATATTTATTATTATAAAAGTTTAAGGGAGTTGGCTCGGGGCTTTGAGAAATGCAGTCAGTGATTATTCTATGCACTTGGATAATATGTTCTACCTATATGTATGTATTAGTATATACGCATGCATTTTATGGTTTATAGAGTCAAGAGCTCCATGAAAGTCTACAATATGAGTATGAGTCGAGTAGTTTAACCTGCCTGGTATATGGTGTGGTTTAGTTTGCCAGGCCAGGCCAGGGCTTTTGTGTTTACCTATTGTAATGTACATAGATATGTATTACTATTTACTTGTGCTTTCCACACACTGCACTGTACTATTACAGTGGAGTCGATGTGTAGTGCTAGAGTGTCAATACACTAAATAATAAGTACATACAAGGGTACACACTTGTTTACACGGCACGAGTCTTACACGAAGGAAACCAACTGAAATCAAGCCACGTCGGGCGTGCAATGCAGTGCAGTGGAAGTTAAAGTACATAGGAGAGCCCTGCTTCTTTTTATTGTGTTGCATTTTATCCTAGGCAAGACAGGGCACGGGCATTCCCCTAATACTTATTGTTAGTTACGCTAGGTCTTAGCGTGTCAATAGACTTATGCAATGCACCTACCTACTCGTCTACCTATTCAAAGTAGTACTTAGTTAAGTTACCTAAGGTAGGCACTATGAATATATATGTTATGGGAAGAAAGTCTACAGACAGCTGCATCCTGAAGAGTGAAAGTGAGTTCAGTTGAGACTCGGTGTGGCTTGCTTCGGTATTGTGTGAGTACTCCTGCCCGTTCTTCAACTACTTCAACTATTTTAACACTATCGGGAGGGCAGAGCTGAGGAGGTTGTCACCTCAAGTTTCGTCTTGGGTTTGAGGATTTTCTCAAGAAGTGCTCGCTAAATTCTACTTATGTGTGTGGTGTGAGCAGGAGACTCACTCTTTACCTATTCTCTATGTAGTATAGTATACTTTATACTAAATGTGAGTACAGTAATATATATTTATAGCTGAGGTATATATTGTATCAACTATATTTAATAGATAGATATATGAATGGGTGTTCTGTTCTGTTCTGTTCTGTTATGGCATGGTGTTAGGAGAAAAGTAGCTAACGATAAGAGTGGATGTTGGATGGTTGGTGCGAATAGTAATAGTACTCGTAGTAGTAACAGTAAGTAAAGTAAGTATTCCTCAAATGTATCCTATATTTCGTGGGCCACTTATCTTCAACATTGACTGCATTCTCTTCTTCTCCTCCTCACACACAGAGTAATAGATAAAGGTACTAGGACTGTCAAACAGAAAGAGCATGTTGCGTTTCTCCTGTGACAAAGATCTTGGCTTCCCCGTTAGACGCTCTTTACTATTATATTGTCTAATATTAGCAGTAGTGCTATGTATCTAGTTATTTAGGTAGTTTAGTGCTTATACTTATAAAGATCGACTCTACTCTACTGCTATTACTATTATATCCGAGAGAAAGACAAGAACTATTCTGGTACTTTGTTGGCTGAGTGTAAGTCTGGGTTTAGTTTGGAGACAGGCAAGACTGCCATGCCATGCCAGACCTGACCAGACCCTTCTTCTTATTCCCTTTCTCTCTACGTACTTACATACGTAAACGTAACTCCTTAAGAAAGACCGTGCTTTGCAAGAAAGATGCTAATGCAGTCTAGTCCCAGTCTTCTTGGCTTGGCTTGGTTTGGCTAAAGTACAGTTAGTTTAGTTTAGTATGTATTGTACAGGGACTATCACTAAAGTGAAAGAAGGAAGCCAAAGCCAAAGAAAGGCAAAGCAAAGCACAGAAAGCAGGATCCAGACACAGACAATATAAAGTAGGCACCTACACTCCACTCCAGTATAATATGTAAGTTTGTTGGTGCAGTTCACTTTCAGACATTAAATGTAAAAGTCGTTGGCTTGGCTTGGCATTCCTTCTCAACTGTTCTCCACGGTACTGTAGTGTACTGTAGTGAACATACCCAGCCTACTACTACTTACATACTTCCAAGACTTCCAACTACAGTACAGTAAATAGCTAAATCTATTGTATACAGAAGAACAGAACAGAATAGCACACTACTGTTTCTCCAGAAATGGCTAATATCTCTATTGTGATATAATAGGAGTGGATATAAATTGTAAACATGCATTCTGCCCTCCTGCCTCCCTACTCTTTTACTCTTTACTTCTTACTCCTAAGCTGTAATGCCATTCCATCCACTACTCTAATACCTAAATATAAAATAGGTACCTTACTTATGTGCTGCATTACTTGCACGGCATAAGCGTGTTATGCTATGCTGGATATCTTGGTTTAGCTCTTTATAATAGCAGTGTTATTCTATTCTTGTTTGAGTTTCCTTCTCCTCTTGTGCACTATCAGTACTACTCTCTATTTTCTATATATAAGGCCTGTGCACATAAATACAGGAGTAAATATGTAGTAGACTCAAAGTGTTGGTGAGGGAGTTAGGTTAATGAAGAATAAAAGGCATTTTAAAAGGTAAGAAGAAAAGAAGTGAATGCGTAAAGTAGAATTCGGAGGAAAGAGAATTTTCTGGTGATAGTACTGATATACAGCTCTGAAAAGCATTATAATATTTTAACTATAACAGAAGGGCAAGGTAAGGCAAAACTGAGACATACATCCAGATCCACTACAACACAGTGCCCTACCTGAAATGCAATACATTTTAGTTTGCATTAGCTTTCACTTGGATTTGGATAGATTTGCCTTTGCTTTTCTCCTTCTTATTTACCTTAGATTATCATTGCATTTGTCTTACTCTTACAGTACAGTAGTATGTACATTAATGGTATTCTTGCTTTTTTCTTAATACTTTATGCTTCGACATGGTACTGGACTACAGTTGAGAGTTATATAGGCCTGTGCTGTGTTGAATCGATGGAGTTATTATATTTATTCGTGTTTCACCGAGTGATTATAAATCAGACTTGAAATGACAGTCATGTCATGTATGTTAGCTGGTATGGCTACGTTCTGGTGAGATCTTGATACGAGTTGCCAACTCTCCTTCTTTGACTCTGACTCCACTCCGGACTACAACGGCCTAGCCAGCTCAACGTTACCCTAACTATTACCCCCATTTAGAGTTGCGAATTTTGACAGGAAATACAATTCATTTTTGTAGGCACGCAAACACGGCTAATCAAACAAAATGAGAAGAGCTGACTGAGTAGTAGCTCCTCGTGAACGCCAAACTCTCACAGACTAATGTATATCTACAGCTCTAACATAATATTTATGGATATATTTATTATTTAGCATATCCACAAGTATGATATATTTATAGCATCGGCAGAAGTAGGTACTATTAGTATTTAGTATGTAGGTACATGGTAAAAGCGTGCTAGCTGCATTGCATAATACATTTATTACATTTATAATAGGGTTTACTTTAGTTATACATACCTATATATTCCGATGCGCAATGATCAAATTAAAATGTACATTTCTTTTTCATGGTTTCATAATCCACAGAATTAGTTTATAAACTATGGTAAAAACACGTATAATCACATATTCATATATTTCAAACTGGGGCATTTATTTAATTTACAACATATAACTGCACCAAAAGTACTTAAAAATGTGAATAAATATGAAAAGGCGTTAGTTTGCTTATTCGAGGTAATGTAGATCCTTGTTTGATTATTAAATTACAAAAAAAGGGTTTCGATTTTTGAATGGGGATTTATGAACACAGCATTTAGTGCTGCATTCTTTAAATACGTGCATAGAGATATATTTGTCTGTCATATCACCTGAATAATATGATTTAGCTAGGTGTATTCCAATTTACCAATGTAATAGTATTAAAAGGGGGTGTAAGCGAGTGAGTAGTAGCGAGAAAAGGTCAGAGCAGCACATTGGTTTTTAAAAAACCTATGAGCGAATTACTGTGTTCACTAGGAGTAATATTCCGGGACCAACGCTACACCTTTTGCATATTAATGAGCTGTGCGGGTTCAATTAAAAGAGATCTTTGTCGCTGCGCTCTCTAATCGCTGCATCTAACTTTAGACATTAGCACGCTATACGTTTTATGTACGGTTATATTACATTTGGACTGTACTATTACCTTTTCCATTCCTAACTCCTTACTCCTTTTACTCCCTTCATTCCAACAAGGAACACAAAATGCTACATCAACATGTAACCTGCCTCTTGCTCGGTTCCTACACTTTACTCCCTTTTCTATTATAATTTCTCCGCTGTTCTGCTCTTGTCTCGCTGCTGACCTATCTACGCAACAGAAACATTCCTCTTTTTCTTTCTTCTGACTCCCTGCTTGCCTGCCTTCCTGAATCCTTTCCCTCCCTATTAAATGCATTTAAACAATACAGTACACACGCTTCTCTAGACATTTTATTATGAATCTATATATCTGCACTTTCCCTAATAGAGCACGGCAAACCAATTCAGTGAAAACCGCGTCTCTTAATTTTTCAAGACCAATTCAAAATTGGCAACAAAACTTTGAATTAAAAATTAATTATGTGTGTTAAAATTTCAGTAGAGGAGCTTTTTGAAATTGTATTTCACTGTACCTCCATAATATGTCTCTTTTGGCCAATAATCCTTTTATGCACCTATATTTAGTCGATATAGTTTTGAACATTTTACATAAAAAATATTATACAGCAATTTTTTTAGAAACGTACATACGTTTAGTTTTTTTATCTTGTCAAATACTATCTCACTCAGATTTTGCTTCAATTCTTAATATAAACTAAAAATATATACTATTCCTGTATTTCTGACAATGTATTAGAATACTTTACGCTCATGCAGATTTTTATGGAAAACATCAATGCCTAATTTGATGCCCAGCTCTATTGTATTAGGAAAACGGTATACGGAAAGCATGGCATGTAGGCATACGTAAAATACTGCACCTTTTCTGTAGACTAACTAAGTTCAGTTTTTCTTGGCTTATTGTTAGCTTAGCTGACTTTCGCTCCCACTGTACTCCGCCGGAGACTTTCTCATTTTCAGCAAAGGCTTTTTCTCTCCTTCAGAGAACTCGCTTGATTACCTTACCTAGGTACGTTAGTTAGCTCATCTAAACTTGTATTCGTTGTGTGTAATACTTAGAAAGTATGAGTATACCCCATAGCTAACTTTAAGTAGCCCTATACTACTTAATTTAATACTGAAGATAAGTATTGTGAACACGGTATACATTTACAATGGTCACAATCCACACCGTGCATAAATCTCTTATCTAGAGTCATAACTGAGACTGCCAACTATTTAATACTAGGATTTGTCATAGGAGTAGAATTCCCTCCCTGCTTCATTATTCTTACAATTAAGTACGTAAACGTTAACGCAACCTACCAACTGTACACTACACTCAGACTCAGACCAAACCCAACACCAACTTTCTATCTCTTTAAGTAACAACTGATTTTCTACATACACTGCAACGTCGTCTATGATTTTAAAGTATCTACACATTTTTATAAAGCATAGTAAATACAGTACAATCCGGAAATGGCGGATTGAGGGAGTCAGTAGCACTAACAAAGTCAGAACGTTAGTATAATAACTCACGCTGCCGTATTTCGAATTTACATGACTTTACTGTTATGAAAAATTACTATATATCAAGACTAGCCTTCAATACCCATATTTATAGGAACTCTTTACATTGCAAATGAGTTTGCTAAAAATAGTTATTATATTTCCACAGGTTATTTCAAATTTTCAAAATAGTTTTACAAGAGGGGGATTCATTTAGAGAATACGGTATGTTTTAAATAGTGGATTTGACTTTGATGTAAAGTAGTGCAAGGTAGGAAGCTAAAGAAGGTGACTTGGCTGTCCTTTCTTCTCTTGCTCATTGTCAGTCAACTGAGAATCTTATGAGCTCTGGCTTAGAAATGCCTACGGTCTCCGCTCATCAGAGCAGC
Organism: Tomocerus mixtus; assembly: GCA_034694165.1. Lineage (NCBI taxonomy): Eukaryota > Metazoa > Arthropoda > Collembola > Entomobryomorpha > Tomoceridae > Tomocerus > Tomocerus mixtus. The sequence goes on along the minus strand of JAQFYC010000015.1, from coordinate 83,257 downwards.
ACTCATCAAATGTTAGTGTATGTCTTAAGTTCGCACATCAGTTGTTCATCTGCAAGGGAGAAAGACTCTCCCTGTGATACACAATGGCAATGGCTTTCCTCTTTCTCTTTTCCCATTTTATGCTGACGTTGTCGAACAAGTTCGTTTAGCAAAGCTCTTGTCTTGTCACGTCACGCATATACTCCAATGCAATGTTGCTGCTCATGAAAGTGTATGGTAGAAGGTACAACTATGCGTGTGCTTCCACATCCACATACTTTATGTACTACAATCTGTATATATTTAGGTATATATATTATTCAGGTTTTGAATGTTACAGTTGTTCTTATACTACTTAATATCAACGTACTCTACTCAATCCCTTGTCTTTTCTGCGTGAAAGAAGTATTTTTATCCCCTTTGCTCCATATCTATCTATCTATATTATATAATGTGAATGGCTGACTATATTTATAGTAAATATATAGCTGTTTATGTTATTGGACTAGTAAATATATGGAAGGTGTCTGGGTGATACAGTGAGACAGATAGCTAGATCATATGGATGAGGTTAGCTATATATTGTTGCCGAACTGTCAAAACAGGGAAAGTGAATGGTATGTAATGCTCTATGTTTTCTACAGGTAGATAATACACTCTGTGGCAAATTGACTGGAAAAAAAGATCTGTCTTGTGATCTCATTCTATTGGAATGATTCCAATCGGAATCATTCACCTACTCACTCACTCAGTCAGTCAATGGAAAAGTTGACTGGGAAAAGAGAATTGTATTTGTCTGCCATTTTCTTCGCCGAGTTGTTTCAGGCCGTTGTCAGCTTTCAATTTCATTTGTGAGCTCAACTCGGCTCTGACATGCACAACTATATAATATTGGAGATCTATGTTTCACAGGTATATATGCACTACATAGGTACTAGTATTTTATATTGCTCTAGATATACATATGTGTCCAATATATGTATACAAAGATGGATATTATATACAATAGAGTAGATTAGAGTGGGTGAGTCAGAAACGAAACTGAAACACATTTACAGGGACTCGAGTATTCAATGCAATGCAATATGTATTGGTGTTGTATTTCTGTGTGGAAGATGGAAACTGAGCGAATGACAAACCTTTTGTCCACTGAGGCTCTTTCTTTCGCACACACCGAAAAATACATACATACAGTACATATACCTACCTTAAGTACATATATTTCATTTTCATCGGAATGAATAAAGGGGCATTGCCATGAAGAAAGGAAATACAGTGGACAGGGCAGGAATGAATTTCTCTCATAATGTTTTTGCAATAGGCGGATGCGGAATAGTTGTTTATAGCTCCTAAGCTATGTTCTAAGGTTCTACTGCTCAATTTTCAATAGAAAAATAAAGAAAGGTAGAAAAATTTAGAGTAGAGAAAAGGAAAGCGCTGGTTTCGTTGGGGTGTTTGGGTTGAAAAGAAGGTAAATCCTCAAGTGCAGATACTCTGACATTTACGATGGCATACACAAAGCCAGTGTTGATGCGATTGTATAAAAATGTTACTTACCTACTCCTTGTGTTAATATAGTAGTCATGGCAGATTGTCCGAAATCCTTTTCAATCTGACTTCCGTCTCTTTCTCTTTCTCTTTCATATAAATAAATATGTAGGTATGAGGGACTAGTGTGTAGTGCACTGTAGCTTTTACAGATATAAATGTATGTTGTATATCTACATAGATGTAGGTATACAACAGTAGTGAGTACTCAGCCCAGTCGTCTTTGCGACGGAAGTCAAGAATGGTAATGATGGGAGAGATGCAAAGCCATCATCCCCTCTTTGACACTCTGTGCTCAGTTCATACGAGTATTTTAGTCAAGTTGACTCGCTGACGAATGAATAATTCATCTGTTTCTTCTAAGGTCCACTTTAGAATTCTTGGTATGTCTCCGTTGTGTAGTGGAATATATATTTATATACATATGTATGTATATAGTGCATGTGTGCACTACTGTTAAAATATACTGATAACATGGAAGAACTCAACGCATATTTAGTGTCTCTTCCATCACATGTGTTTTCCTTACTTTATTCATAACGTTTGCTCTTTTATGCCGTTCGTAGGCTGAAGCCCCCAAGGTTGTTTTTGTAAATATACTTTTACATTTTTCCCAGGCATTTTCGTTTAAAAATGTATACACGTAATTTCAGTTAGTCTGAGAAATATCTTTGCATCGCAAAAACTCTGCTGTCAGTCTGCACTGCTGGACTTGGAGCGAGGATGTTTCCTTGCGAAAGAGCAGTCTATTCCTTCTACAAACATTCTTCTGTGCCAGCTGTAATTGGGAAATCAAATAATTTTATTTTGTTGGCAAGAGTTTTGCGGAATTCTCCAGTTTCTAGAATTCATAAGCGTATCATAATAATAAGACCGAGTCGCCCTATCTCTTCAGTCTAGAGCACATATAACTAAACTAAACTAAACTACAAAATATATAACATAACAGTAGAAAATACATAATACAAAATGCATACAACTACTGTACAGATAAATACAACAACTTCCAAGATGCGTATTTATGTTAAACTCCCGAGTTTTGTTCTTCCTCTCTCATGTTCTTTCGGATTGACAGAAATTATAAAGAGTGGCCCAGAGCTAGCAAAACAGTTTCTCTATTATTCTACACACATCCGCAATTGTAATTTCTAATCTTGAATCAGAGTTCTTCCGCTACGTTAACCTTATATATAATATAATATTATATGCCTACCGATACAGATATACCTATATGCTTTCTCTACAATCTACACTATATATAAAATGGACATACTTAGCTCTATTTAAGTATATCTGGGTTGTGTTATATCTGTCGTCCGTATTTGCTGAATATATTTGTGCTAGGATAAAATAAAAACGAAAACGTTTTCATTAAACCCCCGTTTTAGTTTACGAAAGTAGAAAGGCAGCAAAATGGAATAAAATCTGATGACAGATTTATATGATATTAACGTCATCGCTACCACTTTTCGTATGTATTTATTTATATATGGAAACGATTGCTAAATTAATTTATTCAGTGTCTTATAGTGTCTCTTCTTTTGTCATCTATAAATAGTTAGATTATGTTCTAGCACCAGACTGTGTCTTCTCTTATCTTATCTATGTACAACATTCTGGGATCGAGCGAGAGAGAAAACACTAAGTAAATAGTACTGTAGTGGCATCATATCATAATATAGATAGGGAAAGGGTAAAAAACGCGTCACCATAAGGCGATGATAAATGAGTGACAGCACACGAGTTTTTAGAGGAATACTAACAGTAAACTAAGTAAATATATTCACAGTTTTCACCCTTTCAAATTCGCTTGGGCTTTTCTATGTAGTGTAGGAGTTGTTGTCGGAGTAAACTACGTGTAACTGTATATGGGATCGTAATGTTAGCGTTAAAGCTAGCGCTAACGTAAACTAACGCAGAATGGAATTCCTACTACAATGGGAACATTATGGTAATTAGGATATAAATATGTACCTGCAATGTAAAATGTCTTTCCTTTCGTAGGAGAACGACGACAAATCTTCTTCTTGTCAAATTCAGCTCAAGAATCATGTCTCAACCATCACATCATGCCTCATTTAAACCCGTCTCATATTTCTCAACTATTACAGCACCTACACATTAACTCCAGTTTATATTATAACGATGTTTTTATAGTCTTCCCTCTACAAGTTATACGCACACTGTCGCTACTGTAAACTGTATGTTGTATTTAGTATGCACCAATTTTTGCTACCCTATGTAGCCATAATATAATTATTGTTAGCAGACTGAAGTGTGTTATATTTGTATTGCAAAAGTATTTATTTACTAACAACCTAAATTTGTACGCAGTTAGTTATCTATTATAAGTGGGTATTTGCATAAATAGAAGGGAAAAGGTTTGTATTTGCTCTTCTATTTATTTTTAAGTTCAAAAGCATACCTATAGAGTATAGAGATAGATTTTAGTCTATAAATAACTGAATCCTGTGCTGTTAAAGATGAAACGCTCTGACTGAGGTTTCTCTCGACTTTTGTTGATGCCCTTTGTTTCCTTCTCTTTCATTTTTCCATTGAGAGCGTAGTATGATTTCCCATCTTATTTCCGTATTGACTCTTGGAATAGGGGAATGGATAACGGAACGCTGCTGCTGTGCAGCTGAGGAGCAAAGCTCACAGGAGTCAAGTGTCATAAGCTAAACCAAAGTAAAACCATCTAAAAGCTTTCATTTTCATTCAGCATTTTGCTCACCTTTCTACATCCCTATTACTACGGTTGGTTTTTGATATAAGCCGACAACAGGCTTGTTGCATTTATTGATTTATCCCTTCCCTCATTTCGCTGGCTCTTGTCTCTCCGTATCAAACAATTAATCTCAACCACTTCATCTAATACGCTTTCCTGTTCCTTTTTGCCAGCTTGACGCATCATTCACTTGGAAATCTTTTTCTCTCTGTTTGTGTCTGTTACAGATATATTTTAACTTTCTCTTCAGTAACTAACTTCCCTCCTTTTGCTACTTTTAGTATCAGAGTAGGAATATTTGTCTTTTGGTGCCAAGAATCCCTTCCTTCTCACCGTATGCTCAGCAATACATACATACTAGTGCCAAAATAGGATTATTTGTTTAACTTTTGTATAAAATTTTATGGTAAGCGAAATGCATTCCTTCCCAAATATAATACCTAGAAGTAGTTTTATTGTAACGATACTTTTGCAATGGAACGGAAACTGTATTTCCTTCTCCGGTATTTAGAGCTTGAAACATTTGTCGTGATTAAAGGAAAGTTTAGTGAACTTCACGTTTTTCTCCTGTTTCTCTAATATTTTTCTTGCAAGTTTTTTGTCAACGAATCTAAACACGTTTTCCAAAATTCAGTTTTCCTGCTACGACAAGGAGTCCTTGTCAATTTAATTCGTTCCAATAACTTCTGCTCTTCTAGTCTTAGTGGTTTGTAGTATTCTATACAGGCTGGTTTGTACACCCTTGAGTATATTTCTAAGTAAATAGGAAGGAGCAAGCTACTCCTTTTTCTATTATAGATAAAGGAGCCTATGAAGCGGAATCAGATATGATGACTAGCTTGTATTCCCTCAAATCAAATCAATTTCATAGCATCCAATTTGTGGAAAACGGTAAAAACGAATCAGCACATCTACATGAATACAAGGATACCTACCTACTAGACATTCCAATATCGTAGAATATTTTCTGTATAGATTTAAGGAAATGTAACCTACAGATACTACTGTGCACCCGATCCCCTTGCAAAGAAAACTGAATTTCTCAACAACAAAAAATTTCATTATTGCCAGAATATTATAGAGAGACTCTAAGCTGAAATAAAACGTGTTTAAGTCGGAAGTTAAGTAAGTTAAAGTAAATGTATGCTAGAGATACTGGGGGATAGGAGTTGGTAAAGTAAGTAAGTAGGAGAGCAATGTCATATACAATGCCTTAGTATATAGATACGCACTCATTCTTGCATAGGTTAGGTAGACAGTAGGCAGTAGGTACCTGAGCTGAGATCCGTATGAATTGGAATTGGAAAGGTAGCCAGTTGAAAGTTCTTGAGAATTTATCATTTGTGTGCGATAACAATGTGAAGACTTGGTGTTTCAATTTCGAATTCCACTTTGTGGGACCCATTTCTCACTTTTGGACTGTGAGGTAATCTAGAATAAACCCTACTTTCCATTTACATTCCATGGAGATCTGTAATCGGATTGAGGGAAAAAGTCGTGGTAAAAAGCCGAAGGAATATAGAGTAGAATAGCAGAAAGAGAAATGTCACGATGAAGGGAAGGAAGACAGAGTCAATTCCACTATTCTAGTACTTCACTACACTACACTGCACTGTACAACTGCACTGTGTGCAAAGTCAACAGATCTTGTAATAACTACGTAACTCTCGTATACCTACATTCACATCACTGAAGTAGTACACCTGCATGCATTTTTACACATAATAATACCTAGCAATCCAACTTACATGCATATAGTCAACTCTGCTGGCAGTGGAAAACATATTATATAGTTTACCGAAAGGTAATATCTAATTTTTACATAGCGTGTCGCTTCTAGTGGCATGTAGTAGGCTGTGCCGTGGCACAAAAGTTAAGGAAGCGACTTATGCTTCATATAATATTGCTACGTATTGTTATAAATAGTATACTAACTGTTAGTAATATATATTCATATAACGAGAACATTTCTTTCTACCATATAATGCAATTTACTTACTATTCATACCAAAAAGATTTCATATAGAAATAATATGCGTACAGATATATATACGAGTATATAAAATGTATGTGTAAGTGTAAGTGGCACGAAACCACGTACACGTTTACTCTCTTCATTCTTCACGTCTTTCGCCATTCTGATTTATATAGTCAAGGTGAGTTGAAAGTCTGTGTATGTACGTATTAAGTGGCTGAGGTGAATCTCTTTTTCTGTAGTGACATATCTAGTCGCATAAATAAGTCATACCACCTACATAGGATGCGCTATGCAATTCAGGAGAAATACACACATGTATTGAAATACTTAGCTAAGTATCTTTATGTTGTACTCGTACGTACACACATACTGTAGCAAAGGTGAGAAAGTAAGTAGTAAACGTTATTAGTGTTCTGTGCATTTGAGTGTGCATCAGAAGTAATACAAATAATGCTACACATATAAAATGTTAGCCAAGATATATTTGTAAAGTTATTTACTTCCTCAGAAGATTGTGTGGTTTGGTTTGGTTTGGTCTGGTCTGTACAGTTCACTACATTATATTACACGTTCAGTTCAGTCAGTCAGACTGAGAGAGCAAGCCGAGTTTTCGCAAAGTCTCAACTAACGTAACGTACGTAAGTCCCCAGGTCTCGATAGACTTTTTCTCATTTCCCTACTTGTAGCCTTTCTGCCATGCCATGCCATGCCAGTTGCTTTCTCCTTTTCTGTTAGTGCTACACGGAAGAAAACTGTGCTCTTATGTACTATATATTTAATATATATACTTTATAGAATTCTCTTCCTTCTTCTATATACTATTTGTACTTAGGTTGTAGGTAGGTTAACTTAGCTACTTACTTACTAGAGAGTAAGCTCTGTGTTTGTATTTCACTCGACTCGAGGACGACGACGACTCTTCCCGTCTTCCCCCATGCAGCATCATCCTTCCCTGCCTGTCTTTTTTGTTATATTGAGTAAACCAAGTGTCGTATCCTATCGTATTGAATGTATCCCCTTGATAATTTGCCGCCGCCACCATCAAAGTTGTCCTCTTGATGTAGTTGTAGTTGCAGTCAGTAGTCAGTACAGAAGAGTAGTGCAGCCTAATGTAGTAATGTAGTTGTAGTATGAGCAACCAGCAAAGAAGCCCAACCAAATAGTAGTTACTTCCTTACTTATTCAGACTTTCTCTCTATATATTCAACATAGTACATATATATCCCATTCCTCTTTTTTATATATAAATATATTTTCAAATGGTAAGCCGTATGTTACATAGGCATTCGGCTGTAGACAAGACACGGAAGAATATTTATCTGGATGGATCGGGGTAGTACGTAGTTTTTGTATGTATATATACATACCTAGGTACATATTGAATTACATAAACGTTATAGAGCACATCATTGCACTACTGTAGCAGTTAGGTTAGAAGTAGTGGCTTGTTGAGTGACTCTCTAGCTAGTTGAACAAACTGAAACTAAATGGAATCTGTTCAGAGTTTCTATTGCATTGCACTGACATTGCTACATAGTCAGTATGTATATGCATCAGTACATACGTTAAAGTTAAAGGATATGGAATATATGGTTTCTGTCTTTCGTGTCCTCTGACTATGAAGAGCATTCTAGTTAAACATGAACATGAAGGGGATAATATCAGTATAAGTAGAAAGTAGAAAGCTATAGAGGAATATATGTGCATGTTAAATGGCAAGTTCATGTGTAGGTACTTATACGTATGTGTATCTATAATATGTGTACATATGTATCTTTTCATAGACAGATACAACTCTCACTTCATCTTCATCCACCCAGCAACCAACCAACCACTTCATCTTTGCTTTGCTTTACTTTCCCTGTGTGAATTCTATGCATATATCTCTCTACTACAGATACTCTAGCATTCCCCCATATTCTCTCTCTGCGTTTTTGTTAGCATTTAGATGGGGAAAGGAGCTTTTTTTCGAACTGAGAGACAGAGCACAGTATTACTGCAATGAAATGCTACTAAGCCAGAGCTTGGCCACCAACATCACACTCGGCACTCGCATTCTCTAGCACTGGCCCCCATTGTGTTATAATAAGTAGTGGCCATCCCTCACTTCTAATAAGTACGTATCTCTATATTTTCCCTACTATTTTCCAGTTACGCATGCCGTTGAATGTTATGACATGTCCTCCCAATCCCGATGCGTTGACTTTGTCCAGCCAATTTGTTAGTTAGTTACTATTATATCTTCTACTACGGCTTTCTTATAGATCTAAATAGGAAATTGTGGAGCAACTATATTTAGCAGCTAAAGATATTTAGTATATTATAGTGATATTAGTGTGATGGTGAAAGAGAGTCTCTAACCACATCTCATCTCTGCAGTTTCTCATTTCATATCCTCAGACGATAAGTGTCATTATGACTAATAATCGAATACGTGTCTACAGTGTCCCTACCTAAGTATTTCTAGAGGCTTGACGAGACTTTGACGTTATGACGGATATAAACGCAAAGGCAGGAGCTGTAATGATCCATGTGCTTGTGCCCACAATCTGTTTGAATATATGATACATAGTAGATAGAGTAGGTATGCGTATCTCAAGAGTTCTCTTTTATGTCCCAAAATCTTCTCTCATAACAAGACGAATGTCGTTTAGTGATAATGAAACTCTGTGACAGATTATGTCATTAAACTTTCTTTCCTTTATTATAATTTGATTGTCTCAAAAATGTAGTGGTTTAAAAGGGTTGTCTCCGTCATATAGCACTACATGTACTTGCGGATATAGAATGTTTCTTTCATTTTCAACGGAAAAGTGACTGCTGCTACTCTTTAGAGATAGTGTCATATAAACTTTAATGGAAAATACTACTGAAATTTCAAAGCTTTTTGCCATGATCTTACCAAATTACACTACCTATCTATGCTATACATGCATAAATGCTGTATGAATGTACGTACTTAATATACAGACTAGGTTCTTAAAATTAAGTTAGGTGAAAGCGAAGAGAAAGAGGGAAGTGGGAAGAACCTGGAGGATTACTATAGTACAGTATACCACGCCATAAAAAATATTGACTCGCCAAAACACAAGTTATTTGAAGGCAAAATATTTTTCCAGTCATACATACCTACGTCCTACGCGAAAAGGAAAACATTGTTGAAATAAAGTATGTTCCTTAAAAAAAATAACTTGCTTTTCTTTTGACAGATCAAAAGGTTCAGCAACCTATAACTTCGATGAATTTTGGGTAACCAATTTTATGAGAGTATTCTAGTTACAAAAAGAAATACTGTTTATTCTATTTCTAATATGATAATAAATTCCACGTAAGTGGACATTAATAAATGATTACCTATTTAATTTAAGTAGGTTATAATAAATAATATAATAAATATACTAAATAATAAATACTATATTATATACACTATAACAATTCATTACTTGTAAATATGAGCAATATTTTTATGAGATCAGATCATATAACACAAAAAGCCAATAATATGGATTTAATTATGAGTTCACTATTTGGTAAATATGATTCTTATCATATCCCATTATTCGATTACATAATAATATTTAAAATGTGTTTCAAAAAAGGCTGATAGCAACTGACGTATCTAGTAATAGTAATAATACGGGAAATACTGTGCACACATTTTGTTTACTTGCGAGGAAAAGGTTCTTAGATGGGTTTGAGTATTTTGAACGCCCAACCACTTGCGGCAACGGTGTTTTGACTGTTGGTTTCCTTTGCGTCCAACGTTGGTTTGTCAGGTGAAAGCCAGCAAAGAGAGAACAAAGTAAACATCAATTGCCGAACTAAATGATTTGGCAGCATAATCATTTATGCCCTCGACACGTTGCTCACTTAAGGTTTCATTTAGAGGGAACAGTAGAATAAGGGTGTCACTCATTTACAATCTTATTATGATTACGGTATCCCGTAATATAATTAGAGCAACCTTCCATTGGAACCCAATGAAATAAGGCTGTATAATAGAGTGGCGTTGGCTTTTCTGCTTTGAAGTGGTTTTACCCTGCCTGAGGAACTGGTACTCAACAACGGATTGATTTACGTAGACAGGTGACGTAATCAATCTCTGCAAACTAAAATTTACATCTCCTCCATTTTGAATGAAGGAAACGCTAGATAAGAAATATAACCGGATTTTGTTCATTAATAAATTAAAATTACGGTAAGCATAGCTCAATCAATTTTTGCGTAGGCGAACGATTACACTTCTTTTGTGCTGCCAATTGCAAGCACAGTAAGCAATGTACTTTCACCTAGTCAATTTATTCTCACAATGTTTAGACGTCATAAGCTCCTCCTTATGCAATATTATTCCTTTGATGGAGAGATATATTATTTTTATGGTTTGATAAAAATATTCATAATATGTATTACGTAGTAATTTACTATAAAACCAATTTAAAAATTAACGTTTTACATTATACATTTCATTAGAGGGGGTGTTGAGTGATTAATTTTAGTTTAGGTCTCCATAATCTGATACAGTGCTGCTGAATGAAGCAAATTTGCTCATTTCCAGTTCGATTTTGGTAGCTTTATTCGTGGATTCAGCTTTGTGTGTTAAGTTTATTTGTTCATGTAAAAATGAAATGGAGCGATCGGATGACTTGTAACGCTTCTACTATATGTTAACACACTCAGTACGTACACTGTACACACTACAGCGGTTAGGTACACATACAATGGGCTAGAACGCTTCAAGCGTTGGGTGTGTTCTATTAGTATATTGGGGTTTTAGTTTGAGGGAAAGGAAACCGTATTGTGGTGAATGTAGTGCTATACTGCACTGTATTGTATTGTGAGATCTAGAGTAAAGTATGAATGATATATCTTGCACTATAATATGCAGTTATATAACAATTAGTATTCATATAATGCATGGTGCTAAACAGTCTACAATGGCTGTGTCTACTTCTAAGTATTTGAATAAAAGGTGAACCTGATCTGGTCACACATAAATACTACTAAACCTACATTATAAAACGTAGTTATGAAGAATGCTATTGTAGTAAATGAGTAAAATCTCATGGTGAAAGTAAACTGGGACTATAATATGAGTGTAGTGTAATATTATACAAAAGGAATCAGGAGGTTGTGTTATTTGTATTTTGTATGCATGTGTGTCTCAATAGAATTAAGTAAGGAACAGTATTAGTATATGAACGAAGGCCAAGCCAGGCCAAACCAGCATGCAATGTAAGGTTTTGTATTGAGTGAGAGAAAGCGAGCCAAGCCGATGGACGGAGTGGATTTTGTATGGAGGCAGAGCTGAGAGTGGAAATGGAAAGTTTGAGAGAGTGATGGACTTGTGCGATTGAAGTTTAATGACACGGTTGTGTTGAGCAGAAAAGAGGTGGAGTTCCCTGTGTACTTACTATTTGTACATGTATATGTATATACATGTGTAGCAAAGAGAAAGAACTTTAACTCTGCGAATGAGGAGAAACTTTATACCTACATGGCTAATACATAGATATGTAATGCAGTAAGTCCGATCCGGATCCCAATCCCAATCCGACTTTAGTAGCTAAATAACGTAAGTTAGGGTTACTCACCCACTCAGACAGAGTCAGTGAATATTTCGAGTAGGTATGTAGGTATAGTGTAGTGTGTGGTTTGTGAGTGAGTCAATGCAATGCAATGTTGTGATTTTGAGTGGATTGAGTAACTACATAAATATAAATGGATATGTACAATGTTTTGTCTGCAATGTGGCCCTGTGGTTTGGTTAGAACTTCTGAGTGAGTACATTAGAGTAGAGTCACCGGGGGTGATGAGACGATAGCATTGCATTGCTTCTCTTTGTCCGTGTGCAAGGGTTACCTTATAATACATAGTTCAGAGTATGTACATATACAAATACTAGCTGTTCTACGTGCTAATAGTGTAGCTTAATAGCGTCATCTTCCTCCCTCTCCTCTGTACGTATAAATAGTATCTCTATATTCTCTAGTATGCTGTATCTGCTCTATGTTTTCCCATTTTCATACCATAAAGACCAACAAAATAGAAGTGAAAGTCTAGTATTTATATATTTACCTGCGTAAATGTTCGTAGTTTGTTTTATACTATAATATAGTAGTATTTCTTCTTATGACAGAACACTGTAGACATTTCATAAGGAAATAATACATAAGCAGTGCTTATTACCATTGAAAACACTTACATTAATCACATTGTTGTCATTTACTGTCCTGGGCTGAGTTGCTGAGGTACATTTATTGTAGTACAAGTATTTACAAAATTATCAGAAATCCTTGTATTGGATTCCCATGGTAAAAATCCTACTATACAATATGGCAGGTGTCACTTATCATTGGGTACCATAAAAAGTATTGAATAAAATAGAAAACTTAGAAGCGTCAGTTTATTGTAGAGCTGGATATTATTCCGTTTACCGTCTTGAATGTAATGGTGACCCTAGGCAGCTATATAAGTAGGTTATTTTCAGTTATGCTGGATTATATCTCCGAAGTGTAGATAAGTTGGTAGTAAATAAGTAAATTAGCTGAGTGAAAGTCTCTTTCTCTTTATTTATTATCTCCGCATAGGTGGGTGGGTTCAAGTAAGTATAAAGCTAATGGCCCTACGAGTCTATTTTCTCACCCTTTGATGCGAATATTTTATTAGTACATAGAAATTGAATGTAAATATGTAGACATGCTATTTTACGACTGTTAAATATGGTGCATGCTCCATCACATCATCATACTTACTTACATAAGCTGAAATTCATGGAGAAGGAGTGGTGTTCTGTTCTGTTATGTAATGTTCCTGAGGATGAGAGTGTAGAGCGTAGAGGCGAGAGTGATAATAGAAGTCATTTGGGATGGAGACGTATTATCGTGGTTGCAAAGTTTCATGTGTGAAATGATGGCATAATCACATATTAGATCGATTGCTAAGTTTTCATGTGGAAAGAGATGTTTGGGAAAGTTTTGGACGGGGTGAAAGTGAAAGCTCTTCTTAGTTATTTAGAACGGTGAATAGTGCCTGTCCTCCGATTCAATCGTTTAGAAATGCGTATGTATGGAGATAGAGGAGAGTCAAGGCTAGTACTTACTTTTAGTAGATAAATACATTACTACAATATATTATTATATGTAAGAGGAAGGGGCGAGACTGTCTGTCGGATGCACAATTTTATATACCTAAACTACACACACGTAGTTTAAGCAAGTATTTGTATATGTGTAGGTAGGTTACGTTGTATTTGTATTCTATGCATCTAAACTACAGTACAGTACACCCTATCTTCCATACCATGAATGGAATTATGATTTATACATTATAATATTACCTATATATAGAAATTATATTTCTACCTAGTTATTAATGTAAAACTATCTACTACTATGTATAACTTTATATTATATAGAGCAAGCGTGAATTGGTTTGAGACGTTAGGGTTTGCTGGTTTTGTCTGGATGTTCTTTGATAGTAAGTAAGTGCATATTTTCTGTCCTATCATTGTTGTGAGTGCAATGTGCCAAAGTTATGGATACGTGAGTGAACTAACTGCATTGTACAGTATAATAATATACAGTACACCAAGAGTAAGTAGTCTAGTTGTAGTATGTATAAGCATAAGAGTAGGATATCGCAGATGTCCTTTTACAAGAAGGGAAATTAATGTTGAAGGGATGGCGATTGAAGAATATTATGTGTATCAAAAATGAGCGTGTGCAATGTTCACTATCTTTTCGGTCGTTATGTAAGTATAGTGTTGTAGAAAGTATAAATATGTATAGCCTGTGTTTGGAATTGGAGTGTAAGTAAGTTGAGTCAGTATTAAGAGAGAGAGAAGTGCGAGTGGTTCGTTGGTGAACTTGGAGTGTGTGGTGAGAGTGGAATGAGCTAGCACACCATATTCCCGTGCCTGGCATTGATATGGTAATAGTTGCCGAAATTTCATGCATTCATTCGCAGTTCAAAAGATTTGTGATGGTTCCTTCCTATGTGACTCAAAAAACTGACTGAGACTGAGAATCTTCATCTCCCCCTTTCCGATGTGACTTCCTCTTTCTTCTTCTTTCGCCAAGCTGAGACTCTCTCAAAATCTTCGTTGGTCGGGATGCTATTGCCTTGACTTTCATTGCACTGCAATCTAGGGCTTCCCTCTCTCACATACCATACCACTCATAACTAATATGCTTTACCCCATTCATACAATCCATATCTCTCTGTATACTTACAAATATTTGTTATTTCTCATCTACTCAAAATATTCCTTGGCAAACGACTACATTTGCAAACTAAATATATTTAATAGAATGTTTGCTCATCCTCACATCTGTTCACTAGTTTTTAGTTTCGTCTACAAAATAACACACAGTAGACTGTAGTGGTAATAACCTAAAACTTTTTAAAGCTCTACAATTTCAAAATATACCCAGACACTGAACTGTCTTTATTTGAAATTGATAAACTCCTAAAATTCTTTATATACTAAAAAGTTACTTGATGTAGCAATGTAGAAAAAATGGAAATTCGGAAAAAATAAATACAATATACATAAATGGATGTTATGTTATTGCATTTTGTAATTAGAGGTGAGAATTGTGATCTCGTCGTTAAGTCTTATTGAATTTTAAGTTACTTTAGGACTTGCGATTAGGTCTTGTGCACTGAACTCCAGCAACATTATTATTTAAAACAGTGCATATACATACTGTAGCACGCTGACGCTCACGCTTACGTAAAATAAAAATCTGTTTAAATCGTAAGGTGTGGAAAATTTTAAAAGGCATTTCTGAGAAAGCGGTACTAATTTAATAACGACTGTTAATAATGTATATACATTTAATGCAAGAGAGGATGGAGAGGAAGTGAGAGATCCGATGGTTAGATATAATATTACACTATAGTACTAATATATCAGTATATTATGGTAAGAGTAATATGTGCATATGCATATGATTGGAGTGCGAGTCGAGTACAATATTACTGCTGGTTGGTAGTGGCACTGCTACTTGGGTATCCGTAGGGAAATAAGTGTAGCTATTAGATACGTTGTTTTATATTGCGGGCACGATGGTCTCCTGCAGTATTATCCATGCAGTCATGAGTAAATGAACTAACAGCAGAGATACAGATCTGTTCTTTGTATGTGACGATGTTTAATATACATACTATATTCTCTATGCTTATATACATCATAATGCATAGATATTCTTTTCCCTGACAATTTTCTTTTAGACATTAAGAAAAGGGAAAGTCAGATTGTGTTGAAGAAATGTTATAATATTAGATACATTATTCACACGGCAGATAAGGAAACACTGTGTACTGTATTTCTACTACGTCATGTTAGTGATCCACATTTTTTATATGTTACTATATGTAGGGATATACGTTAAGGATATACTAAATGGGTATAGATAGTGAAAGAATAACGTGTGTAGAGTGTAGCCGACAAGTCCTTCACTTCCCCTCTTGATCTGTTAGATCTCTTTGTTCTTGTTCCGATTTGGCTCATTCATAGAAAGAGAGATAGAGGAAGACGGAAGAGTTCTGTTCTGCTAGTATGTAAGTGCTGCTTTTTTACATTGGATACCCATGAAACAATGCCAATAGGATTGAGTGTTGTGATCGCCTTATCTGATGCCATCTTGGATTTGATTGAATTTCCGACCTGATCTCCTCCTCAAACCTTCTTCATGTCAGAGTCATTCTTTGTCCAATATTTGCATAGCTCCACAGCACCAGAACCAGCACCAGCACCATACCAGCAGCCAAAGAACCTTTTTTCTGTTTGCATTCCCTTCACTTATACAAACATTTCTGTAACTTTTTCCCTCCTTTTCAATTACATTCTTATCTTCTCAATCAGTGTCTATAATCATTACTCTGCCCTGTTCCGTGCCTACTGCCTACTGCCTACTGCCTACCCAGAGAAGTCGAGTCAAGTCACTCAGCCATACTTTAGCATACCACATCCACATTCACCAAGCCAAGCCAACGAGAAGGAAGACAGATAGACAGCAGACAGAAACTCATAGAAGATCTCGGAGAGAAGAAGAAGAAGCACATCTACAAGTTGTATGTACTTATGAGTCAACTTTGTACTTTCTCGTGTTCTCTCTCTACTTATGTTAGCTCTCACCAACTTCACTTTACGTTTGAATTCTAGAGAAACCGAAAGAAACAAGTTTTCCTTTCTCTTTCACTTACGTTCCTTTCCCTTCAACTTGGCTCTGATGTTTCTACTTTAGATTACGACTTCATACATACCTAATACTGCATACATATGTATGAATTCTTTATATATTATAGTACCCTGTCTACTTCTGCTAATACTTTATAGACATTATTACTCTTCTACTTTTCTTTTAGCTTAGATATCTTACAGACACATTCCCTTCATAAGTATGACATGTATAGAAACATTTACAAACTGCGTTTATAAATGCATGACTACATATTATACTTAAATACTGGAGTAAGCACTGCTTTCTTTTCCTACGAAACATAATATGTATTTAGCTATTGCTTATAGTACTCTATATATTTAATCTATGGCACTAACTACTTATACCCTATAGTACTTATCCTTAGTATATAGTATTTTATGTAAGTACTATTAGCTCATCTCCCTATGTATGTAGTGTAGTATTTATATTATTTTTGGTGGACCTACCTATCTGTAGTATACATATATTTTAGGTATTATTTTATATTGCTCTGCGTGCATGTGTCCGTGTAATTAAACTTGGAAATATTTAGCTACTTGACATGGTTTTGTTGTCTCAAAAGAGCAGGCCTCCTTAGTTATCCTCATTTCTTGACTTCAATCTCACTTTATCTTGTGACACTGATTTACTTTTATAAAAAGAGGCTGGAAGTGTAAATTTACACAGTAGCATTTAATGTATAGTACTTTCTTCCAGTGTTCTGAGTTCTGACTGAACTAAAGTAACTAAAGCTAAGCATATGAGGAGTGGATGGCATGTGTGTCCTTTCAAGTTAGATGTTGGTGATACGGGCTCCACTCGCTTCTCTATTTCTCTTAGAATTAAGTTTAGTCTTCTTCTGTTTATTCTTAACTCTCTTTCTTTCGTTTCTTCTGACTCCTTTAGATTGGTTAAACTGACAGTTCAAATCGGCGTAGACATTGCTGAACAAACAACGAAAGCAAAGTCTAAAATAGCACTTGAATAAAATCTTTTCTCTTCAAGTACTTTCATTTTAACCATAATTCCCCGTCTCTCGCATAGCCAAGCAAGGCCAGCCCTAACCTAACATTTCATTTTTTATACTTACATGTTGTGTTAAAAGAAAGGCAGGCAGGGCAACTTAAACTTAACTACTTACTTTTTTTACCCTGCATTACATGTATATATGTATATTTATGTATGCAGGATTCACTCGATGCGGTTTTTATACTTCGGTACTTTCATTACTCGCTAGCTAGAACTAGCTACGAGAAATAATAAACAACTCTTCTGTCTTATGAATATTAATTATAAGGTTTCTTGTAGAATTTCACACATAAAAAATTTTAATGCTAAGTAGCGCAGAAGAAAGCCAAGCAATTAATTTTAGTTAGAAATTTTATATTGTGTGTATTTTTCTAAAGCTAAATATATAAATATTAATGTAGATATTTGTATTTAATTTTAATTATATATTTGACATAAATAACTACATACATACACTTTCACTCATAAACAAATAATAATATTCTGCGTGCGTTTATTAGTTTTGTGGAGAATGAATTTGGTATTGTGCTGTGCTCCTTGTCCTATTGCAAGTAATCTGTTAGTTAAGCATTGCGTGCAAGGAAATGAAGGAAATACAATCAGTGGGAAACATTCTTGCTCCAGTTTTAAATTCGAGCATTAAAATATATAATATGGAGTTATTGGCTAGAGAAATGAGTCATGATTATAAAGTTTAGTCTTAAATGTAGTTTTTATTGTATGTCGGTACAGTAGCAGGAGCAAGTCGCTAAGTGTAGAGTAGGGACTGGGGGTAGGGAGTGTAGTAGGGTAATAGGTAATTAAGATTTTGCTTCCTTCGTATCTGAACTGTTATGTCAAATGTAACTGAAAGAGTAATGTACGGAGAATATCTTAGGGAATGAGCATAAACGGGAAAGCTTATTACTATTATTATCATTATTACTATTACGACGGTGTACATAAAGCTAATGCACTATCGCTTAAAGTGGAGCCCACGCAAAAAGAAAGGCTTGGAAAAGCCATTTGATACGTGCAACGCTTTTCCGAATCGTTTGCTTACTTATTCAGTGACACTGTCAACTGTGAGACGAAGAGCTCAAGTTTTATGTTTGCCTGCACGGAAATGAAACTGAACAAATATTTCAACAATAAATTGCACATGGCATTTTCTGCGTATGTTTGCATATTTGTTTATTTTGCCGTATTTCATTGCGTAACTTCATACAGTTTAGAATAGTAGAAACTAAAGAAGGGTGGCTTGGCTACTGTGTACTGTACTGTATGTAGTTTCATGGTTAGTGGATGAGGATACGATACAAATGGCATGTACAGTTGAATAGAGCAGAGAGAAAGGAGTAAAGTCAAGTCCCTTTCCTCGTATCGTATAGTGTTTTGGTGGTAGGAAAGCGAAGCGGGTATTGTTTTTAAGGAAAAATCGATGTTCCTTCTGGGTAGAGTTATTCATATGTAGATTGAGTGCCCTGTAGCTTATTTTAGGATGATGCGCTTTTTTATCTGTGATGATTCTACATCCCTCTTTCCCTCTCTCGCTCTTGCTTTCTCGGTTTATTTTCCGTTTGGGATCAAAACAGAGTGCTGGAAAAGATGGAAATTTGAGTAGATTGCAGTAATGCTAGTACGTTACGTTATGTTACGCTATGTTTCTCCGTTCTGTATCTCTTAGTACGTACAGTTACTAACTGCAAGGCTTTTGTGCTTCTGTTTTTACGGGCTCTTCTTCTCCAGCACTCCAGAACTACGATTTCTGTACTCATGTGGCCTGAGTGGGATCTGCTACTCTTTCTCCAACACTGAATGCATTCTATGCCTTCTTGTACTTGCCCTGCCATTCCACAGCAGATAGACAGTAATGCAATGTTAGGGGAAACGTGACAGTCTTCTTTGTAGGATAAAGGTATTTTGGGCCATTCAAGACTATGTCATATTCATACGAATGCACAAAGCGAAAGGTACATATATTATAATTTCGTGGAATGATTTTGTTGGGTAGTACGAGCATTTCTGCTTTACCTGATCGTTATCACTCAGAATTACATACATAACATCTATATACATCTCCCTTTTACTAGTCAACTCGTGTGTTCATTTGGTTCTGCTCATTTTAGTTAAACAAAATGCTTTCTCTCTTCTCATTTGTTTACTTACCAATCCAGTACATCCACCAGACCAAATCAGACCCGATCACATCAACATATACATACAAAATAATATATTTACTTTATGGACCTACATACGTTTACATAAGTACATTGGGTTGTGTGCCCATTAATTCTTTATCTTTTTCTATTTTTTGCAAGAATTCCTGTTACACACAGAAATAATTGCATATTTCCTTATAGAGTCATTAAATTTATATTAGTAGAGCACATCCTGAACAAGGAATAGGTCAAAATCTACTGAAATATTGAGCTATTACTTAAATTCTAGTTTTCCTCATATTACGTTGATGTTCGTTGAATTTTAAAACAATTATTTTAGCTTACTCTAAAAACTGATTCTATTTACTTAGATACATACTACAGTATACAATAGTATAGAAATCCTGTCCAGCTAAAATGATTAAAATTTTTCTGTCTCTAGAGTATTTCAATGAGTAATTACTTGTTCCTTTGTACATTATGAAATATTTATTAACCGAGGTCATGCTCTTATTCTAGTGATAAGTATTTCACATATTATGAATTTTCTTTGTCACTCCATTAAAAGCTTGCAGCTTAATTGAATACTTAGTGGAATTCGTAATTTAATTATGTTAAATAAAAGTTAATTAGTCCGCGTAGTCTTTGTTTTTCTGCTTAGCTACATTTTTAGCATTATCTTTTATATTATTTAGTTATAGTTACCTGAGTACCTTTAGCACAATGTTATTCAAGATGACCTTAGGTTTAGTTTTCGTAAAAGGGTGTTGATGGTAGTGGCAATGTGTCAGTTGGGTCACTAGGTTAATTAACTTTAGCATAATGCGTTGATTTGCGATGTACTGATTTTTGAATTTGTATTTTTGTTCCAGTGGGCAACTCGAAGCAGTTAACTTTCGATGAAGTTTACAACCAGTCAAGTCCGACCAATTGTACGGTCTATTGTGGAGGCATCGCGAACGGTTTAACGGAGGAATTGATGCAGAAGACATTCTCCCCATTCGGTCAAATTCAGGAAATTCGGGTGTTCAAGGATAAAGGATATGCTTTCATTAGGTATGCGATACAAGTCCGAGTTGGAGCAACGAATCACTCAGATGGTTTCTGGCTTTAGCGAAAAAATTCCCTTGCCTTTCATTCTCCCATTATCTCTTATTCTCGGAGGAGTCCAAATCCTACATCCCTTTATCCCATCTTCATCTAGTCTCTCTTGTTCATATGTTCAATACTTCCTTTCCATGTTATGTTACTTCTCCAGGTTTTCAGCTTACAAAAACACACATTCTGTCGCTCAACAGCCAAACAGTCACTCATCCACACAAACACACATACACACAAGACGCCTGTCTCTCAGTTCAGTTCTCTCTCATTCATTTTTCCACATGTTTGTTTCACTTTGCTTGAATCCATTCCGGTTCCGGTTCCACTTTGTATTAAACTAGAGCACGTAGGAGAGAGAAATATATATTGGGCAGTATAAATAGCCGCTTACTGTTCTACGAATGCGTCATGTAATGTTTAAAATAGTAATACCTGAACAAAAATAGAGATAGAGTGAGGAATAGCCAAACATGAAGGCCGAAGTATCCAACGTTATGACTTATTAACCCTAGTGAAAAGTCAAAACGAGGGCATTGTTTAAAGTTGTATCGCCAAATTATTTAAAACTCTTTATTCTTTAACTTTCTGAGAAACTTAACTCGATTAGTACAGATACATTATGTTGCCAATTACAACTAATTGCTTTAATAGTCAGATTTTTGATACTGGGGAAAATAGTTTTGCAAAAAATACTTGCTCGATCAATTATTCTTCCATTGCTCCGTCGATTTGACTTTCTGAGTGGTCCTAGCTTTGGGTAGATGTTAAAGAAGATTTGAAGTGTTTCGTTGTTGTCAGTGGAACACGGAGTGTGGCTGACCGACTGGACTGCGGCCTGTTTTCTATTTGGCTGGGTTCTATTATTCTCTGGCTACATAACTGTAGTGTCTAGTCTCTTCAGTTCTTTCACCCGCCCTGCTCAATAATATCTTAACTGTGATGGATTTTAAAGTGAACGATGATGGTTTAACATTGGTTTTGTGTTCTGTTGTTGAACAGGTTCGCTACTAAAGAGTCAGCCACGCATGCCATCGTAGCTGTGCACAACACGGAGATTAATGGGCAAACCGTCAAATGCTCATGGGGGAAAGAGGCAGGAGACCCTGCGAACGTGTCCAACCAAGTTCCCGCCGTAGAACATGTAAGTGCTGTAAGTATTCCTAAAATCAAAAATATCTATCTGCAACTCTGCAAGTGCAAGGCCTGGCTTCACTGCCCTGGACCATAAAATCTGATAAATGCAATTCATATCGCATTGTGAAGTGACTAAAGTAGTTCGGAAGCGGTTTTATTGCACAATTTCTGACAAATTATTTTAATGTTTGATTATTTGATTATTTTGCAGCAACAGTACGGCTACGGATCGATCGCCAGTACACAGTACCCTTACGGGTACGGACAACAAATGGGCTACTGGTATCCGCAAGGATATCCTACAGCCCAGATGCAAAACCAATTCCTTCAGGGAATGCAAGGATATTCCTATGGAAACTTTGGATATCAGCAGGGTTACATGGGGTAAGAGCTACCGTACGGAATACATTGCTTTCACTTGAATGACTGCCGCTTCTCCAGGCCTGACGGGTTTTCCTTCACTCATTCACTCACTCCCCGAGTCACGTCCATTATTTCAATCCCCATCCTTTGTTCAACACAATGATAGCCAAACCGTTTCACAAATATTTTACCAATTCCTCCCTGACGACTTCCTTGTCCAGAAACTATCTCAAAACGCCATGGACATCTCTTCCTTTCCTGTCTTGTCTCAACCCGAATCTTTGTTCACTTACAGTCCCATCTCATCTCAACCATTTTTCCATTGTCCATCATGTTTTCTTCCTTTTTTTGCTTAAAAATCCAAATCTAATATCTATTTTCAACTGACTGCACGATTATGTCCCATTCAATTATGAAATTAGTTCATTTTTAAAGTCTATATCAATCACTTTATAACTGGCTTGTCATCCACCGAATGGGTTTACTTTTTTGTCCATTTGTACTGTTATTCCAAAAGAGAAACTGTGTTTTCATGTAATCCTTTTAAAATACTTTTCTAAATAATGATAAAATGCCATCATTATCATTGGCTATCTGATATTGTTACTGCTTTTTCTCGGGCACATTTATTTCCCCGAAAATAATAATACTATCAATTTCATATTGTCATCCTTGAACCTGTTTGGATCGTTTTTTAATACATTTAATAATATTGTAGTTAGTTGTTTAGTCTTTATCTTCAGTATCCATCTCTGGTGATGCATCATTTATTTACTAGTTTTAATTTAATTACTCTATAAGTGAGAGGGTGCATTTGGCTTTTAATTATAATTGTTTTTATTCGTGTAGTTAGTTTCTGATTTAATGTCACTTTGTGCCATTCTGTTTGTCAGTGCTATGCCAGTTTTCATGTCGTCACGTTTAATATAAATGGTTTTACGTGACATTCGTTTTTGTTCTGAACTAACATGTGACAAATGGAAACGTGTACTTAAAAATGTTCTCAAGAGAGACTAATTCCGCTCTCCCTCTTTGAATTGCTATCTAATTATATTTTAATTTATTGGAAGCTATTTACTATTCTAGGTGGCTAGTAAACATACTAAAATATCACAATATCCATCTCTGTTTGAGATGAGAGTATGAATATACTCAAATACGTAGTTAGTGTTTATTATATTTAGTACATACTGCTACATATAGTACATAGGTTTGCTATAGGCAATATCCTATACATAATTATTTATTTACTAAATATATAGTGCGTGGTTACTAATTAGACATTAGTTTTTCTCTCTGTTCTTCTCTACTTTACTGTATTACTGTGTTTCTCTGGGTATTTGTCCAATGCCAATGGCGTGCCACTCTTTTTTGTGAACTCTGGGAATTAGCTTCCTGCATGCAAATATAAATTATATATTATTCAAGTTATTAGAGAAGTCGAGCATTGACTTGTGGTTTGACCTTGTCAGTATAGTTGATGATGTGGATGTGGAGACTTATTTAGTATGGTGTTGTGAGTATATTTTTATCCCAGGGCTCCGGAAGCGACTTCTCAGCAAGTTCAACAAGAGTGGAACAAATTGAGATGTGGTCGAATTGGACAAGACCAGAAAGAATGGTAAATGCATCGGTCTAGGTCATTTTGTCCACGCACATTAATATCATAGCTAAATAAATAAAATAAATACAAACAGCTGATATTAGTAGGCATAAATAAAATGTTGACTTTCACATTCTACCCCAACAACCTCTCTGTTCTGTTGTCTTTGTCTGTCTTCTAATGTACATGGATGTCATGTCATATCGTGTCCCTCTAAAACTCTATCTCATTTTTTATTTTTTCCACATCGACATTTTAAAGGCCGCCTACTTAACATTGCGTGCTTTGTGTTTGCTGGTTTGTAGGAACGTTGGTGCAATGCAAGGGATGACTTCTTGGGGCCAAGGAATGACTGGAGGCTCAACAGCTACACAGCAAATGACTGGAGCTGCTCAGAATGCTGCCGCTGCAGCTGCTGCTGCCATTCAACAACCCACGGCTGCTGCCGCTGCGGGAATGATGGCCGCGGCTGCTTACCCCATGCAACAGTTCCAGGTAGAATAGACATACCTATACACAAAGCATTATACAAAATCCCAGTCTTGTGAAGGAATAAATTATAATTATGTTATATAAGGTATAAAATCTATTTTCAGGCCCAGTGACGTTTACTGCAGGCATAGACTGATTTCTCCAGTCATTCTGAGTCACTGAATTTCAAGAGCCCTAATAATAACTTTTACTGCTGAAGAATGAATTGAGGGATGGAGCACAAACCAAGTCCATCTTATGTGACTCTAAGAAAACCATTGTTATAAGACACAAAATGATTTCCTTCGGTTAAATTTGTAAAGTATGTATTTCATTTAAGATTATACAATTAGTAGGGATGACTCATAATTCTTTTGGAGAAACTGGCTTGCCTCTCAATTATTTACTGATTACAATTAATACTAACTAGGGAATAAAACAAAACAAACGAGGAAAGTAGTTAGTTTGTATTGTATGGTATCCCATTTCTGTAATTTCAACTGCTGATCATATTGTGATCCCCTCTGCGGTAGAACTTGTATATAATTACCAAAGTGTAATAATAGTATAATAAGGAAAATAATGTAATATAAACATAGAGTAAGGAAAAATAATTGTTAAATGTCTACATAAATAGAAACATTGATGATAAGTAAAGTAAAATATCATACTTAAGTTAAGTTATAGATAAGTATTAAGCGATGTAAATGGTCAATGTAAGTAAAAAATACATATAAATAAGTAAGTAGGTAGGATTAAATAATTAAATGAAATCAAGTACTGAGGAGGAGAGAAGTTTACATTACACGCATCACAAAACGGCTGTAACGTAACGTGACTATAGAGTCCTTCCCAAGGTGTATCAACAGCATCGGATTTCGCTTTATAGATACAGGTGGCGAAATTAGATCATTTTTCATTGAAATGGTCAGGATAAAATCTGGGACTGGCAGACCCAAATTAACACAGGCCAAACAAATGAAATCCCACTCCATCTAAATTAACATGGGTTTTGTCCCAAATTTTATCCTGGCAAAAATGATCTAATTTCGTCACCTGTATCTGCAAAGGGAAATCCTTTGCTGTGGACGAACCTTGGTGCTTCCTCAATTTGCTACAGATGCAAAACAAAGGAGTACTATACATACATACATACCACAATCAAAGTGACTCTTACCTTACGCCAGTTTTACTACTTATTATATTCTAAGTACAGAAGGTTTGTATGTACTACTAATATGTACTACTGTGTACGTCGGGAAAATCCTTATCGTGTACGTTTTCCAATTTTGCCAATTCTTTGATCGGAAACAAAAAATATTTTTATGTCGTCTTTTCACAGTAAGTCATTAGTGACATTCTTATCAATATTATCATTATGAAAAGGGGTGTTATACTCTATCTGTATCTACAAAGTGTTTAGGTCTTATGTCCTTTGAATCCTTTAACACACACATCCCATCTCTGATAAACATAACTACCATAAACGATATAAACGATATAAGAATGATTGCGACTATCTATTACATACCTTCGGTGTATTGTATTGCGTATTGTATGCGTAGGTCCCAGCTTCCTACTTCCATGCATTATGCGTACATGCTTTTCATATTATCTCTTCAATACTGACTAATGTACAATTTAAGGAGAGAATCTCTATTCTATAATTAATCAGAACAGAAGCAGTTAAATCTCAACTCTCATGATCAGTCAAGTCGCGAATAATTAATGATATAATTAAAACTACCAAATTGTTCTGGCTCAATCAAATAATATAATTTGAATCGACTTTTTTTCCAAAAATGTAGTTCATTTAATGAACTGTGTAAACTTGAGTGTGTGGGTGTCAAATCAATACAATATACATATTAACCAAAACCAACTGATTTTCATTTCCCCATTAAAAACTGCAATATACATACAGCAGAATATTTATTACTATTTATATTTAAATACCAACATTGCATACTGACAATGAAAACACATAATAAGCGTCTCTGTCCCCTAAACATATTGATTTATTTTCGTTTTGTGCTACTAGTATTTTAGTTAGCTAGCCTTAGGGGAAACAAACTGTAGATAAATACCTTACGTTACATTTTACGTTTACGTATGCTATGTACATCACATACGGCTAGACTCTCTGCTATTGACTTGAGCAGAGGAGGGAAGGCTAATTGTAATTTCGTAGAGTAGGATGTGGAAAGTAGACAGCATTTTCAGTGTAGCTAAAGTTGCTAAAGTAAAATTTGACCGAGTAGAAAGTAGATTCTAAAGAACTGAAATGAAACCAACTTGCGTTTATTAACACACAATGCCACATCCGCACTGTATAAATATTATTATTGACAATATTATTGCAAATAGAAGAGAACAAAACACATTATTATTACATGTACCGGCCTGGACAGAAAATCAAGTATGTTGCACTTAAGCATACCACCTGCTACTTATTTAACTTTGTATGTTAATCTGGATAATCAATGTTTGCTCTAAAACAACCTGGTCTGCTGGTCACACTGCGCTGGTGCCGGTGCTGGTCTCAATCTGATTTCATCACTGTCCAAGTGTCCAGCCAGACTCCAGACCAAGTTACATACAAATAGTGTAATAAACCCTTCTTGCGTTTCTAAATGCATACATAATGCATACCTACGTGTGTACACATGTAAGTTCGTGAGCCATGAGCATGAAATAACTAACCCAGACCAAATAATGTACCTTAGGTATTTATGTACGTAAAACTATAAATATTGTCCACAATCAGGCCCTAAATGCTGAAATTATATTACGTTACACATAAATTATTACTTTTTGTCTGCTAATTTAGTTTGTGTTCGAAGTCGGATTAATTTATAATATTTTATTATGGGGATAAGAGATTTTAAGGGGCAATTGCAGTTGCAGTCGTACTTTGTACTCGTACTGCTGGTCTTGTATGAGCACTCATTTGATTTTCTGAAATTTCAATTCCAACACGTACCTTCCTAGTGACTGGCCTATTTCTCTTCGTGCAGTAGGTAGGTAGTAGGTAGTAGCTTAGACCGTAGACTAACTAGCAGCATAATGTGTACATAAACTCGTAGAGCATAGATTCTAGCTGATATGGAGTAATAATTTAGCAGAATAATTTAGTAAAATAATGTTTAGAGCTAATAATAGCATGTAAGAGAAAATAAATGTATGCGTACAGATAGATCGTTGTTCCAAATATTATTACTTGGCTGCTATAGCTAATAGCCATGAATATTATGTAATAAGTAAAGAAGATTATTGTTACTGAATCAGTTTTCATACAAAGCTGATTGTGAAAAACCAGGAGAAAACTGTCCATAATATTTAATATAATATCTACATAAGAAGGATATATAAGTATGCAATGTACTAATAATTCTAAGTAATAACTAAGGATAGTTAACATAACGATAACTATTACAATACAATCTAGGCTATATTTATTTAAAGCGACGATGATGGAACGATTGCACATGCAACGGACTTCAAATTGTTACAGACTGTTGTATTGTATTTGTATGTTAGTATCTTCTGTGCTCTTCTGTGTTGTATGAATTGTTGTATTGGTATTCTACTATGTATTGTATCAAGTTGTATTATAATGTGCTAATCGTACGTAACTTAACTACATAATTAACTTACTACTATAAGTCTACATATACTTAGGATTGATGTGTATTTGTATTTGTATTTGTACTGTTGACTTGACTGCGTGTGTCTAACAACAAACTACTACTACTACTACTTACTGTTGTACTACATAATAACATGACATAACTACGTTAAGTTGACATAATATAACTTTTGACATAGCAAAAGCAAGTCTTCATAACAAGTACATACAAAACAAATATAGTAAATATAATAGGTACATATTATAGTTGTTAAAATAATACTGTTGATAAGTTGATATAGTAGCTAGAGCCATGTCATAGCACTTAGCTTTATGTTAGTTAGTTATCCCTATAGAATGTTGTTCCCGTTGTCATGTCATGTCAGATGTTTCTGTTCTATACATGATGTTGTTGTTGTATTGTATTGTAATAGCGCTGTGCTGTCAAAACATAAAAATGGCATGTCATAAGGGAAAGCTATAGGCCCCAAAATAAATAAGTAGTTTTAGGTAGCACTAATCTATGTAAAATTTAGTATAAATATGTGTATGTGGTGCTAGCACTAGTACTAGACAAGGACAGAACCGAATGCTCGTCTAATAATAACAGACAACAGATCTCCGTAGGTATTTAGAATGTAAAATCTAAAAATACGGATGCGGGAAGGAAGGTGTCTTGTCTATGAATGTGCATTGTATTTGTGGTTTTGTCTTGATCTGTGTACTTTAGAGTAGACAATTGGTCCTTGGTGTCATGTAGCAGTTTGGGAAGTTAGAGAGTTAATTAGAATCATTGTTGTTGTTGTCATATTATTGTCATGTCATGTAAAACCAAGTCAAGCCAAGCCAGGTCAGTTTTCAATGTCAGTGAGTCAAGTTAGTGAAGCCAGCTTGCTAATTGAACAAAGTGTTAAGTGTTACGTAGAGCTGTATGTATAATACGATTATTTATAAGTTTGTTATAGCCATAGAGGTAAATATAAATGATAATAATATGTCGATATCTGTGTGTCTGTTATATGAGTCGTTGAAATGAATTGAAGTTGAAGATCAAATTAGATTGCGGAAGTAGGCGATTGTGCTGGTATTGATCTTGGTCAGCTCTCTCTGTCTGTCTATTGTATTGTAGGTGTATGTATCAGTACTTAGGTATGTCATGTACTACCTAATAATAATTGTCTATCTCTAAGAAATACATTGGAAGATCGCAAGCAAAAACAAAGCATATATAAATATATTAGTTGAATACGCAAGTGTAACATTTATAAGTACACGACTCTCTTGATTCACTGTATCTGTACTGTAGTAGTGTAGACTGTAGAGAGTAGACTAGAACTGTTCCCTGTCTCACTAAACCCCTCACTCATTAGCAAATATTATATCGAAAGCGAGGATACTACAATATTATGGTACATGCATACAACGATTAGATAATATTCTGTGTATAAGGATAGGGATACTAACGAAAGTCGGTGTTGTGGAGTTGTGTGACTAAAAAGAATGTATGCAAGTGCAATAACCAAAGGATAATTATTTATAATCGAAATCTAAATTTTTGTTGAGGTTAGTTTTCCGCTAGATACAAAAGTGAAAGTAGGTGAAAGTACAATACCAGGGAAAGTATAACTAGGGTACGTAGACCAGAACAGTTCTTAGGTAGCTACCATATAATGTATAAGTATAAAATATCAGTACATTTTACAGCTTTGTCGACCAAGAGATATTAATCTCAAAGAGATCACAAGAAGACACTATGCCGTATACACTAAAATAATTTATAATCTAAATAGCTACTTACCTGCTCTAGTTATACTCTACTGCTAGATAGTACTACTGATTTATGTATTAAATGGAACTCCATCGGGTTGTTGAATTGAACAGAACTTTCTCCACATGTATTTTTGCTGAATTTAAGTAACTTTCGTTCGATGGAGTGTGATTTTAAAAATAAATTGGAGTAGAAAATTCACTGACACACTCTATTTATAGAACTCATTAGATAATAGGACAAAATTCGAGTTTTTTAGCTGCAAATGTGGTATATTGTAGTAACTTAGAAACAAGACACAAAGTATTCAGGTCGGAAGAAGTAGTTTAGTTTAGTACTGTAAAAGTGTCTATACAATATTATAGATGTGTGTAGATGTGCACTATTGTATGTAACTACTATTTAGATGGATGTTCTGTATCTGTAGGATTATTATACATATACAAATAAGTACCACTATACTACTACTACTACAAATATCTATGTACGCACATAGACAAGGTGACAAAGACATTTTGGATGTAGTTAAGTTAGAGGCAGCGAAGTTGCACAAAGACAAATGCTTGCGACTTGTTGCCAGTGTCGTTTTTGAGCTGATAGATTTGTTATTGAAGTAAAGTGAACGGGACTGGGAAATAGAGGAAGAGATTGCTCCAACAGACATTGCAAGAATGATCTACCTTCATGCTACAATGAAACTATTACATACTTACATACCTATACTACTATACAGTAGCCTTAGAGTTGTCGTACCTATACCGTAACTAAATTAGACTAGTAGATGTGAACATAAACTAGATTTGTTTTAGCTGTTTAGCTAACTGCTTAAACGTACATGCAAATGTAACTAAGTAACTACCAATTGCTAACTGTAGTAGATAAATTATCAACTTCTATCTAAGTAGATGCCAAGTCTGTGGAAAGAGCAACCAATCTCTTCAACTGACTATAATAGCAAAGGTAGCAGACAATTCGAATGATAGCTGAATAGTTTTAGATGGTATTTAAGTAGATGGATAGTAAATAGTAAATAGTTGGTACATAGCGTGTATTGTAGTATTTTAGAACTTAGAACAATAGTAATATTGGAATTTTGTCTTTAGAAAATTATATGATTATGTAGAGTGCTCCTGCATACCACAACGGCCTCGTTACACTATGAAGATGAACTACCTAATTAATTAAAACAAATTTAGTGAACGGACATAGACATTGAAATTGATTAGGTACTATGTAACTAATTATTTATGGCTAGATGTATGAAGGTACTAATATTATAAGGTTATCCACTGATTCCCAGAGGTTGGCTCCACCTGCACTACAATATTATACTTGTATAGGTTCCGTTAGAAAATGTTTGTATAAGTAGCAATGCATACCTATCTACTACCAATACCAATAGCTACTACAGATAGCATAAGATGAGTGCATATAAGCAAATAATAAATTATTATAAAATGTGAGCAGACATTCGGAATTTTGGAATAATTGCAGTTAGATGAGAAGAATTGTTTTGTTTAAGGTACCTATAACAATATTATTATTGTGTAACATAATATACTTACCAAATGTGGTAATAAGATTATAAGAAAGTTTCCCTCGCGCCAAAACCTTTGAAAGACAGCAATTCTTCCAGTTAGGCATCCTGGCCATGGAGATTCAGTGGATGAAAGTGGCTGGAGATGAGAATGTGACTTTAGTAAAGTGACGTTCAACTGATCTTCTGTGTTGTTCTCCTGTGGGCTGTGTAAGTGTGAAGTATGAACGATGGATGAATGAATTGGCTTTCCTGAAGATTTATTAGTGAAAGGTAGTGATAAACCCCGATTGATATTATTATTTCAGTGGCATTTTCAGAGAAAAGTCGCATGAAATTGCTGAGGAAAGTTGCTTTTAGATTATTTCTTGTAATCTCCTGTATAATCTGCATTTTGATCTACTTTTAGTTCAGTAAATAGTACAGCTATTGAAATCTTGAGATACGATTAATATTTAACACTTTAATTTAATGGGTTTACGTCGTATAGGAAAACGAGTAACACAAGTGTGTAAGATTAGTCAATCAAATGTCCATTGCTTATATTTACTTATCTGTTGGTAAATTTTGCAATCCTAATTATCTTGATGATATTATAACAACATACAGAAAATAAATCTTTTCGATGGCAGCATTAGTATTTGTCATTTTTGATATAATTGTGTTAAAGAAAATACTGACAGTGGACATGGAGGAAGAATTGCTACTTCAATCAAGCCAAATATAAATAATCTTAATTTATTTACCTAAGTAAAAAGCCGAATATCCCTTGTCGAAATAATGCACAAGTACATAGCCTCCAGAGCTACTTGCGTAAACAAATTAAAAAATACTGGATTATTGCAATTTATTAATGCAACGGTTACCCTAATGCCTTGAGTATAAGTCAACGCATTTTCAATCAACGAAATTTGAAATTGTACAGGTTAATTTATCTAATATTCCGCAGGCTATACACAAGTGATTAGGATACATATATTAGTATGCTAAAGAATGACGTGCTATTGTTTAGTTATTAAGAGCGTTTGAGAAGATTTTGTTGACCGAATGTGAATGAACAATTGTAAGAGAAGAATGTTGCCCGTTGTACATTGTATGAGTATGATGTTAGGTGAATGTGGTAATATAGTATATAAACACGATGGTAACACATAAACAAAACACGTACTAATTTAGATGATAAATTGTAAATAATACTACAGAAATGTATAGAAAGATAATGTGAACATAATTAGACTTGATATTTGGGATGTGGGCTTTGTGTGGCCTGCTTCTTCAAATTCAAGTCTGTAGCTTTTGTAAGAGTAACAAAAATGTTGAGGACAAAACTATAACTACAACTACAACATTACATAACAGCCTCTATAATGTAACTACTAGAGTAATTAGTGGATAAGGTGACGGAGAGGAAATAATATAGAATTAGATGTTATTGTAAGTAAGTAATTGTACTTAAACATTAAATACGGATGTATTTAGCATAGTATTGATTTTGAGTATGCTAAAGTTATTGTCGAATGAAATACCTTTGGATTGTAAATAAATTAATGATAAATTATGATAGTACAATACAAAAACAAATTGGATGAGAAATGAAAAATGTGGAGAGATGATCGGATGGTGGTTGGGGTTGCGGCTAAAGCCCTTGCTCTGCCCTGCCCTTTTTTCTACTTGCATAAAGATACGTGTGCCCTTCAATCTAAATCTAAACGATACAAAATATTGACATGGGGCTCCAGTCTTAACGAATCTCAATGAAAATATTCCATTCAAATTGAGGTTCCATGCCCTGTGCATTATGCAGTCGTCTCGTCTTTTTGTTTTTCAAGGGGAATTTTGTTTTGTGAGTCGGCAGCTGGATGACTGAGTGAGTTGAGCTGGAAATTTTGGAAGATT
This sequence comes from Tomocerus mixtus, assembly GCA_034694165.1. Classification (NCBI taxonomy): domain Eukaryota; kingdom Metazoa; phylum Arthropoda; class Collembola; order Entomobryomorpha; family Tomoceridae; genus Tomocerus; species Tomocerus mixtus. Next base: position 50,145 of record JAQFYC010000015.1, on the reverse strand, counting down.
AAGTATGGCTACACCTGGATAGAATTAACTGGACAACCCAGCCGGTCTTTCTAAGCTGCTTAAGCCCAGTTAGGGAACTCCTTGTGATGTAATACTTGCTCTGACCCTCTGACCTGACTTGACTCTCCACCAGTCCTCTGCAATTTCGGCCTGGCCTTCTGTGGCTATGGGAAATCCTTTGGGTCCCATGTATGTCCTACCTCCGTTGACAAATGAATAAATTATTATTATTATGGATTAGTTTGTAGGATGAATATACTAGCCCACGTGGATGAGTATGTCGTGTGTAGTTGTATAATATTGTGCTTCTGATTGTACTCGGTTGAACTAAATTGAAACACGAAATGTACTGTAGTGCGTAGATAATAGGTAGATTAGATGTAAATTTTAGTTTAGGTAAGTATGCTGCAAAAATGAGAATGCATACTCACATAATATTGTTAGCTATTAATTATTATTAGGATTAATAGATTAGAATTAGATACACAGTTGGTTAGTTAGATAGTATAAGTACTGAAACTAAATATTTAAGGGACTACTACTGTAACTAAGCATACTTAACAATAAGGAGCTAATTATAAAGAAATAATTAAGTGCTAAAGTGTAACTAATTAAGATTGATATAATATTAGAAGCTAATTATAAGGAAAATAAACATGAGATGATGATGATATTAGGTGAAAGCTTGAGCACACCCTGCTGTTTTAATGTAAATGTATGTAGAGCCACAATCTTACAAAAACAGTGTAGGTGTACTAGCATTGATACAAGATTACATGGGCTCCAGCCCATGGTGATTCTGATACTGATGTGGGGATTTTTATGATGCAAACCAATTTAGAAATTGTGGACAATGTCACATTGTTGGGAATTGACAGGAAAAATGGTGTATCCAAATCTGATATAAAACAATGAATAAATGGAGCAGTAAAGTGACACCGCCATTTCCTTGCCAATGCTAAATTTCTCATTTCCTCACACATTATATTCTACATAGCATAATGCATTACATGATCGCATCCTAATATTCATATGATTACATATTACATGCACACGGCATCCTGTTAGACAAATCTTTTCCGGAAACCAAACAGAGAGTCCATTACCAACATCAAATCTATACACAACACCACCACCCTTCCTCTTTTCGCTGGACTCGGATATTTAATTATTTTTCTTTCCATCCGTTTACAAATTGGGGAACATATCTCTAGGATATTGTTTTTCATATGGCAGCATTAATTTAGGCAATGTACGACATGCTTTCACGTTATTTGGCATTTATTCGTATAATATATATAATGCAGTAGTAATTATACTTTATCATGATTGTATTCAATAAAGGTGTGTGGTGAATGGGTCGTTCTACAGAGAGAATTGGTTGTATTCTTCATATAAATGTGGTTAGCTTGTAATACAATATTTATTGTAAGATAAATACAATTCTTAAGCATAATATATATAAATGTACTTTTATGTTACATTTTTATGAAGTATAGGCAATCAATACAAAATACATTATGCAATATACATGTAGAAACGTGTTTCTAAAATAGAATTTTAATTATTTGAATTGTTTATAATTTAAATGAATTTCTTAAATATTAAATTAATAATTTACTTCCCAATTTTTCAATTGTGGGGGCTGAACTGCTTATACTATTTACATTTCCACACTAAATTAGCAATGAAAAGTCGAAAATACGTGAGAATAGTTGAAGCACAGTTGAAATAAACCATACACACAAGTAATTCATTGTAGCTAAAAGAAAGTTTAATCATTGTAATTGAATTTACATACCACAATGTCTAATATTCTGATTGCAGAAAATTTTGTGAGGCATTTGTGGCAGATTCACTTCCCCTTCTTTTTACATCAACCGAAAAAGCATTGCATACTCAACAGAAGAGTAAGGGAAGACATGTGGTAGCTCTCATTTCGTATGAAAATGTGCTAAAGATAAGTGTTTGTGAAATGACTTGGAAGAGACAATGTTCTTTCTACTAAATTTGAATAAACTATATTTAAGTGAAATCAATTGTCGGCGGAGTATAAAGTATATGTGCACATTCGCTTTTCCAAAATGTATGTAAAGATGCATGGCTTTTGCTTAGGATTCTGATACGGAGTAATACAAGAGGTCTCGTCTATGTAGCTCTATATGGACAAGTGCAGTGCATAGTCTGGTTTACAGGAATGAAGAAGGGGAGACAGCACATCAACAACATGAAAAATATGGAGAAGATAAAAGTGAGAAAGAGAGAGGTTGCCTTTGGCCGTTGCCAGACAGCCGAAGTTCAGCAGTAACTAGCGGATTGCTGAGATTTGTGGGCAAGCCAAAGAAGTGGAGCCCAAGGAAGAGAGATGCGAAGGGAATAAAGGAATTCTTTCCAGTTGATTTGTCAAAATGGTTGGATTTCATGGGCTGATAGCAGCTGGTTTACTTGTTTTCAGGAGAAAGCCATAAATTTTCGTGGTTGAACAACCTTTTTGCATTCTCCCGGAAGAAGTTGAAGAGAGTCAGCCGTGAATGGAAAGTAGGAAGGAAACACGTGTTTATCCATCGTTTTTTCTTAAACTATACCAGTATTCAAAGACTGAATGGAAGTCGATGAGCTACTCTGTCAGCCCTTTCGTTTCAGCAGTCACTTCTCAAAGAGAATAAGGTTTACTCAGTGTTTTAAAATTGGAGCTCGTCCAATTCCCCGGTGAGAAATACATTTGCTCTATACCATCATATTTAATACCGACCACCACATCGTTACAAAATATGGGTATCAAAATCCAGCATTTAGGTCTCGGGCTAGTACTTACATTCTACATACTTATTAGTTATTACCAACAGTATGGTCAACGGTATCGGAGGATAATCGACTAACTATATGTAGTTACCCTCTCAGAAGCTATGCCAAAACAGGTGTCCGGAGGTCAAAAGTACCAGAAACCGTTAATTTTGACAAACCTAACGGGTTTGGGCACCGCCATGGATAAAACATAACCCAAATGCCATTTTTACCCCACGGCCCAATTTATTACTAAATGTTGAATTTAGGTGCTCCAGTGTCAGCCGTCTGTCACCTCGCGGGTGCCTAGAAGGGTGACTTACACTGGACTTCCATAAATCGATTTCGCGGTCTCCTCTGTATCAATAAATTCTGAACTGTTGTTTTATAAGATATATATAGTTTAACTACCTGTGTGTCAGTCGGGTGTGTGATTTTAATTGCAATATCTATTTAAGTTAAGAAGATATTTAAGAACTTACCACATATGAGCAGCAAAGTAATTGATGGAAAAGGATTGATATCAACAGCGAATGTTAATCACGTTATTTATGCATTCATATTCATTACAATGGTACAATAATTTTTGTGCAAATTATAGCGACGTATTCAATTCTACTATAACAATTCTTTAATGAAGTTAACTGGCTCAAGTTACATAGGTAGTACAGTTACAGACCAGTGATTTGGACAATTGGGTGTTTTATTTTATTATTAGGGGCAATGAGCTACAGACAACTGATACATACTGATAGACCCAGTTTGGCGTTTATAAAGAAAATACAGAATGGTCAATAATGCATTTTTACTGCGTTATCAGTTACAGTACACCGTAGTATAACAGGAAATTCCCATCCAATCGGCCGGTAATTTATAATGGAGAAAGTTCTAATTGAGAATAAATTTGTACATATATTATTACACATGATGCTGTTCTTTCTGTCATATACAAATGAGTTTTAACTGAAAATGGAGAATAAATCTTTGTTTTAGAATCGTAGTTAGTTATTACAATAAGGGTATACATTAATATTAGGGGTGTACTTGAGCTATAAATATTAAAGGACATGAAATTGTTATTTTCCATGCCTAAGTTTGGTTATAACATTAATATGTACTATTTATGTATATTTTTTTTCATTTTTTTTCAATTAATATCAATAAAATATGGCAGAAATAATGTTATACTTACAGCTATTGCTCTTATGCTGACATAATATAGAAACAAAAGTTTTTGTTGTATAGTGAATGTTTGAAAGTAGTTTTATTCCGTTTCAATTGGGTACTTTTCTATTTCCTTGGAATTTGCGTTTGCGTTCGACGAAGACATACGAAGTAGTTATCAGTTATCAACGTTATTAAGTACGAATTTACTTTTATTTATTTGATCATTCTTATTGTATTTAGGTGGATTACATAATATGAAGATTTGAGACAGAGAATCCTTTGACTACTTAAGTAATATAAGAATTATTTTTGAATGTTTTTGGCACGATATACTAGATAATTGGAAATAAATATACAGGATGGTGCAATTTATTAAGCCCAACAACCAGAGCCTAACCTAGGGGATGTCCCCAATATGGTATGCATAATTCGAAAGCCTGTCTTTCACAATTTTATTGCACTTGCTTTAATTCTTTCAAATCAGCCAACTTTGGCAATTGTTACTTTTTTTATTCATAGTGACAATTGACATTGTAAACATTAACTTATTTGAAAGAAAGTAGATGCAATAAAATTGTTTATAGATAGGCTTTCGAATTATGTATGCCATGTTGGGGCACTACCCCTAGATAAGACTCTGGGGGTACATTGCATACGTATATTCATAGTATATGCGTATATTGGTATATTGCACCGCCCTGTATATGAAATATCAGGGATACTTTATTATTCATCCACAGAGACTAGTCTTTCTAAAATTAATAAATAAGAAAAACTGATTTTTGCTTGAGTAAATAGTCAGAATGAACAAAGATTTATATTATATTATACAAGTAAGGTATTATTACGTTATTCTAAATAAGTACTAAAGTACTATAATATTCGTACTTTTTATATTTATACTATTATACACAATCCGCCCCTCGTATGAGCTGTCGTTAACTACAATTAAATATATTTTTACTTAATGTGTAAACAACAATTTATTTTATATTATTATCTATCAATATTATTACACTACTTTCCGTTTATGTACTCACATTTTAGTTGGCTTGTGGTTCATAAGTATCTTATAGTTATATATATTTTTAAATTGCATACCTATATAGTAATACACGTACTAATATTATGTACTTATTTCTACAAGGAGAAATGTTTTGTAGGGAATTTTCATCCAAGGTTCATTTAAATGGGCATTAGATGAGCTGAGGATGATTTTTGAAAGCTATATATATTTAGGAGCTAATAAAGATAGTAGAAATAATGTGATTAGATGTTTTAAATATGAATCTGAACTCCTTCACCTACTTAACATAATTTGGTGTGGAGATTGAGTTTGAAACTCACGGATATGGATAGCTCTGCTCTGCAGTGTAAAAGAATAGGAATTTGGGAGAATACTATAGACATTCTGGTCACGATCTGAATCTGCTCGCCCGCTCTCTTTTTCTCGCTGATTATCGTCAAAACGGAGATTGAAGCGAAAATCTCTAAAGAACTCTAGGAATACGTATCACTATTACAAATAGTAATCACGCACTACCTCGCCTTTGCTTTCACTCCTACTTACCAATACCAACTCTGGCTTCCTTTTCTATTTCAGTAAGTGGATTCTGCTCTTTTTTACTACATATAATCAGAACGAGTTTCGAGTGGATTTTTTAGACAATAATGTTCTAATCTAACGTGACTTTACATGACAGCCTCGTTTATTACCATAGAGCAATTGTCACTGTATTGCATGTACTACAGCAATAATCTTGTTCACTTGCCACGTTTCGTATCAACTTTCTTTTTTCTCTTAAGGTTGCTAAAGGTATGTAATTTTCTTATATTAATATACCTAGACAATTAGTTAGTAGGGCATTTTAGTATTTTTTAATCCTATAATAAATATTTACATATGATCAGAGAAAATAATATCCTCACTATAGTAGGTACATAAATAAGGGTTTGGGTATGCGGTATTTTATGCGTATTGCGTTGCACACTATTGCGCATTTATTAATTTTAGGTATAGGAAAAATCATACTTTTCATCTTTTTTTTTGTAATAGGGACTTATTTATTACTGTATGTATGTTCGTATTTAGTATATATTTAAGTTAATGGAATAATAGTGTCATAAATAATTATTAATTTACTTATTAATTAATAGTATGTATATGTTAAGTATTTTATTTATTAGTAGTGACAATGATTGTTTCCATCGTACATACATATATATAAGTAGTTAACCTTCTCACTGTCTATAGGAAATGACATTATTGTATCATGCAAGGGATTTGGCTGTTCTACCGTCTGCTGGCTGACTGAACACTATATTATAAACATCTGCCTTATTTAAGCATTGTTTGTAAAGATATTTCAGTGTCCTTGAGAACATTGCTTAAATATTTACATTTTTATTTTGGTACGTAATTTAGTAGTCGCTTATGTAGTTATTTGTTTTGTTAATTTTAAACAATTGGAATAGTTTATTTTAAGATTGAATCCGGTCCTGCTTGTTGCACGTTCAAATCACAAGACTGTATCCAACATATCAAGAGATTGGAGAATTCGTTCATCACGAGAGCACCATTCCACCAACTCGTCAATTGTCACCACTCCATCTTGATTCAAATCGATTTGCTGGAATAATATAATATAATGTCATTAGCAACAGGATACAAGGAATTTTTATTATATGATTAAATCTGTATATCTTTGTGCACAAAATAAAAGAAAACAATGCCTACATAATTATGAGAATAATGGCAATGACTTTAAAATTAAGGAACCGATAATACCAATATGGGGAGAGTGGCATTGAAACGGGTTAGGAACTGATTTAGGGCAAATCAGAAATTCTAATGATTTTTTTCATTTTATGGTTGTTAACTGCAGTATGTATCTTAGTATCTTACACTAAATCATCAAAAATCTCTAGTAAAATTGCATTTAGGATTACATACGTATATACGTACTACCAAAAGCGAAACAAGAAAATGTTAATATGATACCTATGCATGTAGGAAGTTAAATTATTTAATTTACATATAATAAAGTTATTCAACCTTTCATTATTATTGTAATATAAATATTTATTTTTATAGAACGCCTCATTTTTAGGCAATTAAGTAGGCTTCCTTCATAGCTTAATGTATAGTACAGATTACAGGCTACACCGTAAACAACGATGGACCATTAGTAAATCCGTTGTAGCATTGAGTGTTGAGACTGAGGGATGGATTTACTCTTACGACTGGACCTGATGCCAGGAGAACTAGTGGATGTGTATTAATTCGGAAAAAGGAAATCCCCTTGACTGTACGTAATTACATTCTAATTATTCATTCGGCTTTGTGAATAGCTAGTTGATGTAGCCAAGCTAGAGCTACATGCTATAGGTAGAATTTCCCTTGCATCTACATAAGATTAACTAACGATAAGTAAGCTAAGGGAAATTAAATCTACTCTCTCTGAACAAATTCTCCAACGTGCACTTTACTTTGCTTATTTTCAGTGGACTATAATTATTCCAGTTCTAAATGGCATATTACTCTGATATTGGTATGGTAGTAGGTACATCATTATCTCAATGTGGAACAACACTAACACTAGCACTAAGCGTTTGGTCTTGGAGCATATAACAATGCACCGGTATAAGTACTTTAACTTTAGACCATATATACATACACACAGTTATGTTGCACTACAAAGAGCAAATATAGCAGGTGCTGTTTATATGTGTGTTTAAATAATATTCTGCCAAAATTAGATGGGATTTAGCAGTATGCTTGTGTGACAACCTTTCTCTACCTTGCAAGTGTTTGGCGATTCAGGTTATTTAAGCTTCATTGTCAACTCCATTCTATCTAAATTGCAAACTTCCGTTGCTTAAATTGAGTTCGTGTGGCTTGTGTAAGAATTGTTTGAAAATTTTAACTTTGTTGGAACGAACATGTTGCACCAAGCCCGAAAAGTAGTAAAGTACAGTCAATCATGTCTATATAGACACCTTGTCGTCTACTGTACTGAAGGGGCCACTAATACCGGAACCTGTCTATAGGAGATATAGTCAAAATGTTTATTAAACAGAATTTTGTTTCACATAAAAGTGACACGTATTAAGTACAAGCATTAGATTCCACATAATTTGGTCACACGAATTAGTAGAATTTTAAAAATGACAAATATTTGCTCTTTTTGTAAACAATTAATTTGTCTACACAATACATTTAGTCATTTTTCCCGTCATTAACCTTTACATAGCTAAATAGTGGATATGCTGAGTAAATGGCTTATGTAATTACGTAATTGTGCCATTAAATGTCATATAATGGTTATTATATACCGTAAAATTATTATATACTGTATTTACGCAGGATTGAAGTAATCAGTCATTTCCTTTTGTACAAGGAAATCGTGGGTATTCACTAAAACAGGTTTGACTGTACTATAAAACCTATGCACCACATTAGACATTAGGTACTAATGTCCTTGCCAGACTAACTTCATATCCATCCATTCCATTCCATTCCATACCTAATGCGAACTTTGTGTTCTAGCAAAGCGAAACTATTTAACTGCCAACATAATTCGAAATAGCATGGGTCAACATTGTATTACTTCTTATACAAGTACTTATTGCTGTACTAATATTCATTTTTAATAAATCAGCACGAGGCCATTTCAAAATTATTAATGATAAAACTTAAGTCTGCTAACCCATTTTTGAATTTAGTGGTCTACTTTTATATTCTGATTGAGAAATACATTTTCTTTGTAGATCAGTTATTAAATAAATCGATTACCATTATCTGCCGTATATTGATTGGTAGAAATCAGGCTTACTAAACATGTCGTAATGTATTCCAGCTGTTCTTACTAATTGAGAATTGTCAGAATTTAATACAGCTAAATTGGTGCAATTTTTGAAGAATAAAATATTAATAAATGCGTAACAACAATCATCATACATAATTTAAAATAAAATATCTACCGGAGGAAATAGATTATTTATAGGTACGCAGTTGCTTTGAAATCAATTGAAGCTGCCTTGGGCCTTGACATATGTACAAGGATATTTAGTAGTACATTCTAACTGGGTGGTAATACTGAAGGTAAGTAGTTTTCATGGAATGTTATTAAAGGGTTCAATGAATTTATATCATTTCTGCGTGAAAAACAAAGCAGGAAGTCGAATCGGTCTAGGCAGGTAGCCATTCGCATTACTAGATTTTACTTTATATGCTATAATGTTGATTATACTACTATACTATTGCGATACTTTATATGCCTGCATTCGCAATTGAAACTATAACCCGGCGTAAGTACTACTACTAAGACAAGAAAGATAAATAAGAATAATATGAATAATAGTTAAGATAAATAAGATAATATCTACATGAGATAATAAAAAATGTGATTCTACTGTACATACAAATTACATCAGCACTTTCACTATGTCTATGGATGAGAGCTGAACGTGACTGCGACTTCGGATTAGTTATACTAGTTACTATCATCTTATATTTGGCGTTAAGCACATAATATCTATACGCTATCTAATACTCTATCTATAGGTAACTAACTAATAAGTAGCTAAATAATATAGACACGTAATACAATTTCCTTATCTCCTACTGTTCAACGACAACATTCTTAGGAGTTTGGGGGACTCGGTCTACAACAGATTCCATCATACACGCCGTAAAGCTCATCATAGAACACTTGGTATCAGGAGCATACTCTTTCTACATACACTCTCAAACTCCAAGCTTTCTCCCTCTCAGACACAACAAAGAGAAACTATAATTTTCAGGTTTGCCTTTCTCGAAGAAACTGATGTGCTGGTGTGTGTACAAATGAGATAAGCTGAGTAACCAAGTTAAAATTTAACCAAGCAAACGAATTTTATACAGACGGAGGTTGAATTGCATTTTTTCCCACGTGAGGGTATCATATCAACGCAAGAGAGGTTCTGCTACACTTTCTCAAACCTACTGATGATCACTAGTTCCCAGAAAATTAAATTATGCTCATTTAGAGTTGGGACGGGGACTCCGCCCTTTAGGCATACTTTTTACAAGTCTGATTCACAGTAAAAGTGGGTTTTATCACAGGGCAAAGTAAAATAATTGTTAAGTAGCACAATATAAAACAATTTCTTTGAGAAATATGTAAATTAGTATTTTCTCAATTGCCATTATCTTACAATATGTAAACTACCAAACGATTGAGTTTTCTTACGAAATATTATACCATAAGATATCTTATAACAGATATATGAATTAAGTATAAAAGTCAACATTTAAAAATTTATTAGTGAAGACTACTAATATGAGAATGGAGTACTTATTAGGATTTAAATTGAAAGATTTTCAGGCACATTTCACAAAAAAAGCATTTTGCCATGACATATTAAAACATTTAAAAAATGACGTAGCCTATACTCACGTATGTTCCTTAAATAAAATCAGTTAAATTTTAGGTGGCTGCGTTTGAAACATATGTAATGTAGTTTTAAACTACTTACCTGCTATTTTATTATAATATTTCTCAAAAATAAATATAATTACAATTTTTTTACGTTGATGATTTACTTTTTACCTAGTCAGGAAGAGATAAATGGAGCAGATATGGAATGATAGGAGAAACAAATGGAAAAACAAAACTAGGAGAAAATGGTAAATACATTAAATGAAAGTAGTTCATATATTTCTGTTTATCGTCAGTAGGAGATGAGCTTACGTGAAATATTCTTTCGACATGTTCTTTTGCTGAGTTCTCCTCTACTTGAGGCTCTGTATTTCGGCCGAGCATTTCATAAATGGATGTCACAACATCGAGCATCTCATTCTTGGTAATGAGCCCATCTCCATTCAGATCATAGAGTCCAAAAATCCATTGCAACTTCTCCTGGATCGTTCCTCTTGAGACTTTGGACAAAATCCCCAAAAACTCCTATGACAATCCATATAATTACATTTACTTACATTCATTGCACAAGCCAAATCTTTCTCATACACATGAAACGATAGCTAAGGTTTGAAAGAGTATCTGGCAGAGAGCTGAGACTACAGAATAAATGCTAACAGTAAGTAAGGACTTAATATTAATTCTGTCAGAGTACGACTGAAACCTTTACGAACTGTGTTTCGTTTTGCTTAGCTGAACTTGGTGGGGAGTAGTGGGAGTTTCGCTGAACAATGTCGGAGGGTATAACAGAAAACTGCTCTTAAGTAACACAGTTCGTAAAGGTTTCAGTCGAGCTCCGACAGAATTAATTGGCAGCCATAAGTAAATGTCTTATCATTCCGCTATTTTATGTGGTCATGACTATAACATGGCACAATTGCACGGTTATTGCTTTTTTTCATACTACTATTACTATTTTCTCAATGTACTTATTCTGTGCAAATATTACCATCCGTATTTTGCATACTTACTTTACTACCCTCACAATAATACTATTGTCTGATATTATTATCAAGTCTCGGATATGAATAAAAATGGGAATATACAAAAAAATATCAATATTTTGCACAATTACAAATAAAATAAAACACAAAACACAATATATATCTTCAACGGCCAAGTAGGCTATAGCCTATGTAAAATTTTTGAAATTACATGTAAGTATATATCTGTGACTATGTTCAGCCTATGGCCAATACTAATATTTTCGTGCCTATGATAGCCTATGTGCAATATTTTCCTGCGGGCGCCCTTGTATCTCTTCAAATTTAGCCCTTGATTACATTTTTGAATATGAATTTATTTAAATATTAGTTTGTAGCATCATTGCTGGTCCGAACTATGATTATTATGAGTTCAAACGGAATGATGCTAGAATTTTGAGTTTATGTACTTCTCCCGTCAAATGTAGTGCGTAAATATACAGGGAAACATAATGTAAACAAGTTTAAGAGTTGAAAGGGTACACTTTACGAATACATAAATGCAATCAAATCTGATGATTCCTTTCCAACCAAATGTTGTAGCCCAACCGTGTTTTTACAGCACTATTTATTTATGCCGTAAGTGCTACTCCAGTTTACTGGAAATGGTTATGTATTCCTTTTACTGCTATAATTATATTCGTGTACATTTACATATGCTGCTTTGAGCCATCCGTGTACATAAGTTATGAAGAACATCCACTTAAAATGGAATTTTTCATCCCTTTCAACCATTTTGACGTCTACATTTTCCTCCAACGCTGCCCTCGTACTTCCCCCGAGATATCACCTTTATATGGCAAAAGACCCTTGAACATGCACACAAAGATGAGTCCATACATTTTCCCTTAATTGTAATCTTTACTACATACATTCATTTGGTAACGTCCGTTTTATATAATGGCCTTAATATTCCGGATAATTAATAATAGAGCAATTGGCCACTACACATCCACTTTGTTTTAACTTTATTGCGGTACCATAGACATGGATGTACTGTAGTCTGCATTATCTAATGTACTTTTTTAGTGCACTATAGTTATATGTAGTTGTATGTAATTTAATTACACTTCAAAAATATGAAAGAATTGGACAACATGGCCATTTTACTTACATCAAAACTGATTTGGCCTGATGCATTCTGCTTGATTGTGTTGAAGACATAATGAGCGTATTGTGTAGAGTCTGCAAGATTTAAATAAATAGACAATTAGTTCCATTGCATATAGTAACACTGCATTAATAATTATGAATTGTGCAAACTGATTGTTTATTAATGTAGATACGTAGTGTCAGTGTAGGTACAAATGCAAGCTTCTCCTGTGGAATTCTATTTTTAGAGTTTGAAATGGTTTCTTATGCTATTGGAAGATAGGTGCTGATTTATTGACTCAGGACAGAACTAACAGTATATTTTCCTATATCACGGTCATGTTAGCGATAATAATATGAACGAGTAATTTTAAGGCGATATTTAGAAACTGTTGGTGTGATATCTATTTGTGCCTTCGATAAAAAAATTTTCCTGGAATTTTTTTTGCCAATCATGTACCGATATAAAAGATGACAAATAAAAAGAAAAGTTGGTAAAAAATGGTTGAAGAGGTAAGGGGGTTGAAATATAAGGTAACAGTATACAATTCACCATTTTAATGATACATTATAAGCGTCACAAGAGATCTGAAGAATTTTTATGTTTACACGTATTCGTGTCGGCGGAAGGAATTGTAATGATGTTTGTTGGACATGTTAGCTATAACTATAGCTTGCATTGTATTGCTAAAGGTATAGGTACGTGTGTTACGTATATACAGTTAACTTACCTCCTTGTGGAAAGAACTGGGCAAAAATATCTTTGAAAGAATCTTCATCGACAAGGCCTGTGGGACATTCCTGCAATATAAAGTATTCCCCATGTATTTATACATCCATATTATAATCTCGAGCTATCTATTCTCTCCTAGCAATGCCAAAATATCATAACTTCCCTAGCTTACCTAGGAATCACATATATTCTCAGAGCCAGGTGGATAGTGTGCCACATGAATTGCTCCTTTGATATATTAACTACTAAGCATCGTGCCTCTTTACCCTGTGCATCATTTAATTTTAAACTTTTACCATTCGTGTCATTAGGCCTTTTTCTCACATTTTTCTCCCACGTCACGTTTGCTTTTTTATTCTTTCATATTCCTTGTATTTCCTCAGAAGCTGCCTACATGCAATATTGGTATACACCCTTGGGACACTTTGTTAAGCGAGAAACTTTGCTTTCTTCAATAGCAGAAACTATTCGTTACTTTAAATTATGAAAGTCTTAATACTTAAGTTTCAGTAGGGTTAGTAGGTTACCTATATGCATGCCATCATGCTTATGCAGAAATTGTCTTCCAGCCCAAGACAGTAAGCAATTTTTTAAAAAAAATTATAAGAAATGAGTTTCCATGTATATGTATAATAATTATGTATAACACGTTACTAAAGAAATTTTAATTGGTTTACAGTTAGTGGGACCCCAAAAATACTTACTTTACCCCAAATATTTATACTTTATACCTTGCCCTAAATACTATTAGTGCCCAAAATATAACAATGCAGCCCAAACATTTAAATCACCTTTAAAAATACTTACTTATCCAAAACTTTTACTTAAAAATAGTAATACAACTTTCATTATGATTAAAATTCTTAAAATTAAAATACACCATAAGTTTTACTTTCTTTTTAATTTGCTTTGTCTTTGCTTGTAACCTTCAATTTATGTCCTATGTACCTAAATAGCTCGCACGTAATAGATATAGTTCAAGCGCACACAATTTGACCCTCCCCAGTAGTACGTTCGAGTTATTTGGGACATAAATTGGTAATGTAAGTAAAGCCTATGGTGTATTTTAACTTTATGATGTAATGAAGGTTGCATTACTATTTTTAAGTAAAAGTTTGGGATAAGTAAGTATTTGTAGGGGGGATTTTAAATATATGGACTGCATTATTATATTTTGTGCAAATTATTATATTTAGGGCAAGGTTAGTAAAAATGTTTGTGGTAAAGTAAGTATTTTTGGGGTCCCATTAAATACAAGCCATTTTAATTTATGCAAATACGTCATAGAGCAAATAGTAATTAATAAAATGCAAAGATGTTGTCGCTTGTATTTCAATCACGTAAAAATTTAGAAAAATGATAACAATGGGTGTACCTACTAAATAAATATAATGCTCGCACAGTTGTTATTGCGACTCAAAAAAGTTTTATTTCTTAATATTGTTACCTGTAGGAATAATAACTTAGCTATACTCTAATTTTAAAGAAACAGCTCATCTAACCCACTGATACAATTGCATAAATATAAGTGAAGGTAAAGTTTTCAATTACCTACGTGCGTGTGTATTACATGAATAAATGTTGGTAGAAAAAAGGGATTTGTGGTGGGAGAATGAATTAGTGTTCACATTTGGTGCTCTGATTTTTGGAAAAAGTTCCTCAACTGCTGCGTCAGCTCGGTTTACTTTATTATCGATTAAATTGCTACAGTTGGAATTTTTGGTTGTTGTGAACTAAACCGTATCCAGATCGCCTCCGTGTTCTAAAATACTTTTCCTGGAGGTTTCAGCATCAGCAAGTTTGCTTTGATGTATCTAACTAATAAGTTGAATGGAGCTGACACGAAGAGACCGCGATTACTATTATTAGTGGTAGCACGCATTACTGTTTACTCATTACTGAGTAGCATATCAAATTCCACGAGTCAGCAAAAATAAACTAGGCACTTTTTCTACAAAGTTGGTTACAGAAACATTAAACAGTAAGAAGTAGATGAGAAAGTACACATTTAGAGCACATATAGCATTATTTATGTGCATGCTTTTACAGTATACTTAATACGTATAAATGCCACAAGGGTGATAGCTATATATATCAGCATGCACAATACTGTCTTAACCAAGGAGATATATAGTTTCCACAGAAAATTATCACATAAAGTTGCCACCACATTTTCAGCTAATTATTAACCAACGGCACATTTTTATTTTATAAAAATTTCAATGAAAAAGGGTAATATTCAAAAGCAATTTGGTGTTAGAAAGTTTATATTAATTGTTGCTACAGAATAATTTCCATAAATGACCTAAACGTAGGATGAAATGAATGCTAATATGAAAGGTGATTTTAGTTGTTTGCAAGCATAAAATATGGAATTGAAAATCAATATTTTAATTTCATAAAATATGTTGAATGTGGCATTATCAGTATTTCCGGATTCGTTGTATTTCATAAATTTCCTCAGGTAATTAGCGAATAGTAACGCATACTATTTTGGCAATGTTGGCATACCATACCTATTCTATACGTACATAATTAATGAATTATAATAATTAATAATTAATTAATGAATGAAAATTCATAAGTCCTTGTCTTCCACAGAATCCTAACATTAAAAATAGAAAAAATGGTATATAATAATGGCAGAAAGACGTAAGTTTTAGGTGTAGGCTAATTATGTAATGGCTAGGTCGTTAATACGATATGTCATCGATGAATGTACAGATATACATGCATAGATGTAGACATACATTTATACGTAACTATGCAATATAATGTGGTTGGTGTTTGTAGCATTAACTATTTCGTGCTGGTATTGAACTTTACTCTTAGATACGTGATACGTTAAATGATATGATGAGTTTTAATGGCTTTCTTCAGTAGGCTAAAAGTACAGTACGGTTTTCTGTCCTGAAGAGAGACGGACAAACGAAGTATTTATTGTAGCTATTAAAGATCCACTTAAAGTGTTTTCTGAGGAAGCTTTATAAAGACGACCAATGCCGTTAAGTACACTATAGTAATTAGTACCATAAATGACGGCAATTCTCCCAAGAGATGGCAAAATGAAATACAGAAAGTAAAAGTACTTCACTGGCATTAATTCAAAAGCATTTCTCGGTTTACTACAGCTACACTTCAATTTCACCAGCTCATATAATCTTTTAAATGGAAAAGTAATTGATGATAGGAGCATAAAGTTGTAAAGCTAAACTTACGCTCAGTAAACTATTTAAGACACAATAATTACCAAACATATAACTTTTTATCATATTTGTAAGAATATGGCAATAAACTAATCATCTTGACAAATAATTCATTGAAAGGGTAATCACTTTGATCACACATTTGAAATGCACATCGTTATCATAAAAACAATTTCAAACCTGTTTGAATCCCCGGTAGATCAACTGGATCTCCTTCTTGGTAAATTTCGTGGTTTTTGTTAACTTATCCAGCTCTTCGACTTTATAGCGGGCCACGTGCAAGTTCAGCTCATCAACCTCGTCTTCTGCAATTTATAGAATATGAACACAAATGAATCCCTTTCTTAATTAAGTTATTATTATTATATATGCAAGTCAAAACGTATACATATGTATTGGTAAATAGATTATAAAGCAGAGAGAGAGAGAGAGAGAAAATAGAATAGAACTGTAAACATGCATTATTGAAATAAATACAAATGCGTTAAATACAAAGGAATTGTAGACAAAATGGTTGAGGTACATATCACATCATATAATGATGTATGTATAGAAAATTTATCTCGCTTACTGTTAAGCATTATCCTTACATTTACTGATTCAACGTTTCTTACCAATTTCCTACCAAACTCTGTTCTCTATACTCAATGGCAACTAAGCAATGCAATGGTGAGCGTTTACTCATTCCAATTGTATGTACTCCTGTAAGAAATTTCTGTTTGAATTTTCTTTCTTAAAGAGTATTGGTAGTGGCTGTGGGCATATGGGATCCTTTATTGTGATTCCCCGTGAGGTAGCAAGCAATATTATAAAAACCGCTACAAGCCCGTGGCTTTGCGCGGGCTAGAAATACTAGTGTCTATATTGCGTTACCTGATGCATAAGAAAATATTTAGTTCATTAGTTTGGATCTTAGATCTGGATTACCGATGATGTTACATATCATGCCAATATTTAATCCACCTTAACTGGATTCTTAACACCATTTAAATACTTTCTCATTTATTTCTATGGTATTCCAAGCTTATGTTGGGGAAAAGTTATGCCTACGTAAATATTACTAACAGGTGCCTTACTTTACCAGAAATATACTGAAATTATTATAACCAAAAGTTGCAATAAATATTATACTCCATTCCTCAAAGTTTTAGTCATGACGTGCACAATTAAGCGTATACCTTTAATAATGCAACGCTTTTGGCTTTTGAGGACAATAAGCAAAAGTCACCAAAATTATTTTATGTTAATGTGCCAGTAATTAGGATTCGCTCGATTTGGGGGGAAAGATTTTTTCCCAATTTTGCATTACACTTCTATGGTACGGAAGAATTAATTCTGTTCCTTATATTACGAAAGTTTTAGACAGAAGTTTTTCCTTATATGTACTTTATTTCAAAGAAGGACGCATAAATCAATATTCTCTCGTTTACCAGATATGGTATATGCCATTGGCTCGTCATCAGAGCTAAGAACATGGCCATAATTTATCTTTGCAATTTACAATTTACCATACCTAATCTTCCAGATATAATCTAATTTTAATATTTTGTTTACACAACAAACAGTTTCACTATTTACGCTTAAAGGGTTTAAATTTTTTTTGCATTTGACTTTTATTAGAGTAAGAACGCAAATAGAACCTCATCGCCAGTTCGTTGCATTAGAATGTAGGGACTGTAAAATATTTTGTTGTTTTCTTTTATACGTCCCCCAAATAATGATTTTCTTTTCCCACTTGGTGAAGGAAGATTATGTAGTATAATCTTCGCTGATGAGAATAAGTATTTTGCTCTTCTCCAGCCTAGAAATATAAGAGTTGAGTGCTTCAAGCTGTGCTTCAATGGTTCATATTTTATGGAAAATATACAGTTTGCTCTGTAAGAGAGCCAACCCATTTGCTCATACTCCTGGTTTTGTTAGTAAGCAAAAAGTGGATGTTTTGTCTGTAGAGTAAGTAAGTATTGCCATTAAAGTCCAGCACTGAAGAAGAGTAAACCAATTGCATACTTACAACTACTACAACTACAATACAACTACAAGCCAACTTACATTTGATAAAAATAGCACACTGCACTGCACTGCATATATCTGTATTGTACTTATTGTATAGTTCTTGTGTCGCAGTCACTATATTCTAGTGCATAGTTACTCTTTTATTTATAGTTAGTCCATAAATGCGTATGATTAGACAAGAGAAGGCAGACGGTTGTATCGTAGTATTTTAGATTGTAGTAATAGAGAAACTAACAATAATAGAGAATGGAGGGAATGCGTCTAGCGAACTGAGAAGGAAAGAGAAAGTCCTCCTATGTATGTTAGTAGCAGTTGAAACGCAAAAGATATTTAAGTAATACCATCAATTACGATCACTTTCTTCCTCTTTCTTCTCCAGCTTAGACATCAGTTAGTGTTGCCGTAGTAGTGCTCAGGAATTGTTAGAAATGCATACAGATACCCAGTTTCCACTTTATTTCTCATCTAATTGTTTATATGCAATACATCCTCGTAAGCAACTATAGTAAAAGAAGGTAACTTCATTATCTACGCTCTGCAACACAATTACTACAATCTACTGCACACTAGTATTTACTATTTAGTATAGGATCCATTCCTAAAATAACTACTGTTAAATAGCAGAAAGAAAGACGAAGTATTATTAACCCACATTATGTAGGTAGTTTTAGTTTCCCTTTTCCAGAGCGCACAGGTAATTTCGGAATGCCGTAGTTGATCTATTAATAGCAGCCTCAAACCTAAACATGAAAGTTCTCGTAGTGTGTCTTTTCTATACTTTATATTTTTATTTTTATATTAATTCCAGGAAAATTATAAATTATAATGCCAACGAACCAGTAAAATGTGTCTTGTCACAGTGTGTATTAAAGAATTTAAGACGGCAGCTTTTAATGACTTTCTCTCTGTATAAAATTTACATTTATATGTCTGTGAATTTGCCCATGATAGAATTGAGCGCACTAATATTATTTTAGGGGACAGAGGAAGTACGATAAAATGTGTAGGACTAATAACGACATTAAGTATTCATTGTAAATAGTAGTTGGGTCCTTGAACGATCAAATACTATTTGAATTTCGGACTTGGCATGCATAAAACTTTCTGGTACAAATTGTTATGGCATTCTGGTGTGCATCAAGGCAGCAAACACAGTTAACTGGTTTAAAATGAGAAGCATAATTGTGGAGGAAATGAATCGAGTGAAAGCATTTTGTGTTGGACTAAAGTTGGCTAATAAGCTAGCGTTTAAAGTTTACATTATACGCAAGGCACTTGTGCTTACATTGAAACCTTCTATTTACTTTACTCCTGTATTAGTTATACTAAAGAAGGGTCATCAAAATTCTGATTACAAACGAATTGGTTTCTACTTAAATCCTAGAGGGGCGTAATACTTGCTTGTACAGAAATATAAATGTAATACCTAAAATGCAATATACTTAAAATCCTTTTGCATAATCTGCTAACTTTCCTATAGTAAATGTGTAGAGCAAACGTATTGCCAATTTATCGGGTACTTTAACACTAGGTGCTGCTCGTGGTGCTCAATGCTCCCTGTATTGTAATGTATTGGCATGAAAAACTGGGTTTGTTCCGTTAAGCTGCATGTTAAGCTCCATTCAAAATATATACCTAATGTAAGTACTAAGTAGGTTATAAATTACGGGTTATGTACGACATAAGTATTATACACGAGGATTTAAGCTACCATCATAATATTATGCACTCTAGTATGTATGTAGAATAAGTATGCCAATTTGGTTTCGTTCCATATAATGTACAGGGCAAGGTTTGAAATATCCCACTGCATTAATGACTTAAAGTTAATCCGTAGAAGAATATCCCCTTCTGTGTATTATATGAAACGACATTGCTATGCATACTTTCCCGTTAACTAGTTTTCCTTCGGCTTTCACCACACCACTACCACTACTCTTTATATTCCAATTTAAACTCACAAACTTCACTCTCACTTTCCACTCAATCAAATACAAAGCATAATAATATACCATAACTATAAATTGTTGTACATGCCTGACTTAATGGGAGTCTGATATTAGTATGTATGTTCCTTATTTTAAGCCAAGTGCCTTTCCATGTATTTCGTTGAACTACACTACAACTACACGATCTTTCAAATTAAGTTGCATTGTAGGTTTTATTATTAGATATAGATCCTAAATCTAAATCTGGGCCTATTTGTATATACGCATTACAGCATATCTGCAATGCAATGTATTTTTAAAGAGATAAATTCTAGTACAAGATATATAGTATAGTGGACTGGAAATTGGGGAGTGCTCTGTCCAGTTAGACTTGGCTGCAGCGCCACTTGTCCTAGTCTCATTATTGTCAAATAAGGAAGACGCAGAAAAATAAGACGATAGAACAGATAGTGTATCTGTAGTATGGATACATGTATGAACATATACGCATATATAGTATAGTACTACAACATATACAAATACAAGGAAAAAATCCTGTGCTGTGACATGATATACTGAATAACATGTTTGTCTACCAGTGGCAACTTTCTCTTATAAAAATTACGGTTTAAAACTAATATTTGGTATGTTCATAGAAATAAAGGGCACTACCATCCCATATGCTGTAAATGAATAGATTTGAGAAACCAAGTGTAAACTACATGCCATCCTATGGTGAGTCCTGAGAAGTGCAGATTAGAAAGATAACTATAGTAATACACTTGGAATGTGAACTAACGGCTTTAGTCTACTTGTGTGATGGGCGACAAGTAGTGATAGTCCTATCTGTATTATAGGTATTATTTAGTTGATGGGAGCTAATACTAATAAGTGGTGCTACTAAAATAAGTAGGTATTTATATAGTGAAGTCAATTGTCTCACTTGACTGGGCCGTGATATATATCGGCATTGGTATGTATTCACATTAACCTAAAGGTTAGTTCACAGTACAGTACAGCATATTATAGTATTCTAGGCAAAAGAAGCATTATCCTTGGTGTGTAGTTCTACAAACTATAAGGTAACAGCAAAATGGATGGGTAGTTAGACAAGTGCTTTGATAGCACCACCAAAAAGAAAGATTCGTTCTGTTAGTGATCTGGCTCTCGTCCAACACTCCCTACCACTGTACCTAATACAGATATGGACAGTATAGCAATGGGAAAGGAAAAAGTGAAGCCATTGCCGAATAGAAATACTACCGTACAGACAGAAGTGATCTGCGAAGCCAGACCATCAGCCACCTTCTCACTCCTCGTCCTCCTACTCCGATCCGATCTGCTCCAAATGCATTGTGACGGACACTCTTCTCATTTATACACGCTCAGCCACAAAAAACACAACCAAACTCAAACGTGTCACTTTACGGCCAGCATTTTCAAGATCACAAATACTAAGAGGATGAAGTATTTGTAGGAGTGGTGATGTTGATGCAAGGGAAAAGGGATTCCTTATTGCAGATCCGTAATCGAAGTAATTTTAACGTTATACTAAATTATGTACAAATAGTCTAGGACCAACAATCGTAACAAGCCACAACAACCCAATACATCCTTTTCTCTGAAAACACCTCGGGGCTACTAAATCATTGCCAAATATCTGCAACCCTGAGTAAAGCCAAAAGAAAATTTCATCTAGGTAGATTTTTTATCTGTAAATACAAATAATAGAGCAGCTGAACAAACTTATACACAGTAGACTAATAAAATATCAAATTATATATACTTTTACATTAGTGTTATATTCATAGAAGCTAAAACTGCACTTATGCTATGCTATTGCTTAAGTTAAGTAACTAATAACAAGGTAAGCATTAAATCTAAGCACTAACCAACCAAAAGTTATGAAATTGCAAATCAGAAGTGTTTTGCATGAGCACCTTAAAATTGTTAAGCTTTCTACGCTGAATCACGTGACAAAATGTAGTGATGTAATTAACAGGAGAATTTTTTTAATAGAAGCATACATTCGGATAAGTAAATATAGTACAGGGTGGTTTATATTTACTTTCCCGATTACTTACAGTATGCACATACATAAATGTAAATTTTATATGCACTAGGATACAAAATAAATAGCTAAAATAATAGAAATGGCCGAATCTCACGAAAAGGGAAGACCAACGAAAGTTTTTAACCAACTGTTAGCATTATTCTTACTTAATAAATTTTTATACAGCCGCATCCTCTATTGCTAAATGTTTATTAGTTATTTAAATTTTAGTAAAATCTATAATACATAAGCTGCATGAAAATTTAAACGACCATTATATGCAGAAATTGTTTGACTCCTTTCATAGTACACGTTAATCAGAAAGTGTATTTAAATCCAGACCCATCGTTTTTATTTTCGCCATCACATTATGTGGGCTTATAGTTGTAATGCTGTATAGCAAAAGGAAACTCCGAGCAATCCAAGTAAAACGTTTACAAGCCGTAGCTGTAGGATAAAACGTATATCCCAGTAAAGAGAATTATAAATTATATACCTATATGTATACTTGGATTTGTTATAATATACTATATCCAATGCATGAAGACTATTTGTACAGTGTAGATCCCTTATAAAATTATTCCACTGTTTGAAAGAAGCTCAAATGTAGGGAAATAAAGAACTCAGCTTGGGATTTCTCCGCAAAATACTAAAATAACAAAATGGGCAAAAGAAACTGAATGCATAAAAGCCATTGCATTGTGAATATGAGAATGCTTTCTCTCCCGTATTATTATGCACATAGAGATTTATGCATCTATCCTCATAACATAGTCACTAGCTCCATGTAATATGTATCCATGTATAGCTAAACGCTAAAGCCAAATATTGAACTGGTTTTCCGTGCATCTAAAGATACTACTTGCACACAACTACATTCAAAGACTTTCTCCAGCATTTCCATCTCCTCCTTTCCTTCACTTTCTTCCTATCTACATAATACGCTTCCTATGTAATATTTCATGCCTACACCTTACTATCACTTACTCACGTTACGTTACGTTTAACTATAGACTTTTTATTCCCCTTGAATATATCGGTCAAAAGAGGGTGGCATTTCACTTAATATTATGAATCGTACAGAAGCTCAACCTGTGTTGCAAGCACAGCAGAAAAATAATAATAATTAATTTTTAGACACTACTAAATAAAATACAATTGTTCAAATTTTTATATTACTATTATTATTGCAGATATTGCAAACACTAAATACTTGATAAAAGCAGCCAGTGTGGCTTTTGAATCTAATAACCGTGATAATATCATTACGTTTGTAGTTAATACCTATGTTTTCCAATTTTGATTTTTCTCTTCAACTGTTCATAAAACATCCTACTTGCTTAAAAAAATTTGTACGATACACATTGAAACATTATTTAAATCTGAATATTATGTTAATTTAATTTCTAAGATACTAGATATCTTAAATCCTGGAAATTATTGTAAAAGTAGCGGTTTTGGTATGCCCTCCTCTAATTTCTATAGTATGTCCGATATAACTACAAAACGTACTTGTAATATAATGTAGTGGTTACTTAGCTAGTAGCATGAATACATATAATACGCAGACATCTGCCTATAATACCTCAGAGAGTCGCCACATACTGTTTCCCTTCCCATTCTAGACAAAGTCATAGTTTCCGCCTGAGCCCACGATTTTCTTTGAAAGATTCTCCCCATCTGCTACTCGTTTTTCTTTTAACTTTCCCCGTCTTAGAGGATTACCTTCTCTGATAATTCTATTATTTTATTATAAACTGAATATAATGTGCCAGCATAGTTACTACTACAGATATATAGCTGCGGGATCAAATCTCTTTAAAGTTAAACTTTCTTTAGTACCACAAACAAAGGAATTGAGTGAGTATTATTACGTATAGGCGCCTACCAATGTATTCAATCTTTTCATTCTATTTGCTAGGGAACGGTTAAGACATGCAGTAACTGTAGTAGTAAAAGTAGAATGCTCAGCCACAAAGGAACTCTAATCGTTGAACTTTTCCTGGATACGCAATTTGTTAGTCTTCTGATTTATCTAGGACGTTTTTGTGGGCTTATAATTAAAATACATTGTAATACTTGCAGCTTTAAGTAGTAGAGGTGATGAATGAAATAGGTAGTGCGGTTGTAAACTTTGATTTTCATTATTTTTCCCATTTGAACAAAGGATATAGGCACATTAGTACATGAAGAAAATATATGTAGGCAATTGTAACGTAAGTAAGTATTGTGACATGGATCTGCAATCTACATCTACACTGATTTGACACATTCAATGGCTTTGTGACGGAGATTCACAAATGGTTTGCAAAAATCAAATACGGATTGGATGTTTGGTGTTTTATGTGCAGAATATTACGACAAAAAGTGCGAGGTGACTAAAATATTAATAAAGTGACCTAAAATGCATAAACTAATAACCATAAATATAAAAGGCATTCGATTTGCTTCCACAGTTTGTAACGGGAATGTCTAGGCTGGTTTCCCTCAATAGTTGTGATCTATTTACCAACAAAAGTGCCTAAATGTCCTTGTTCATAAGTACACTGCGCACTAGTGAACCAGAAGAGTTGACAATGTAGCCTATAATACTTAAGATGTTGAGATAAGTATTTGCGATTATTCTTTTATGGAGTATAGGAAAACTATAAAATGTTTCGACAATCAATGATATATTACGCTCACATAAACATTCCTCGAATGGAAAAGTTTCTTTGAGCAGTAACTTTTCCTTAGCTTCTCTTTGACCAACAATACTCCATACTTATGTAGCGTTACAATAACATTGCATTATAAGCAAAAAATCAAAGATCTCACGATAACAAGGCTTCCAATTTAGAGTTGGGGTTTTTGGTCGTGGTTCGTATTCTTAATTGTAACAAAAACTGTTACTTCTTTTAAAACATGACTTATAGTCTTACTTTCCCCACAGGCCGTGCAATTATCGAACAGGTTCGTAACGAGGGAAAGGCACGTGGTCCTACACATTTTACCACAAGTAATTGTACAAGAATTTATATCTCTAAAATATGTAGCATCGTTTAATGTTTTGGTAAAATTTACTTCACAACTGACAAAAGGTTAGTTCTTATATATAAACAACCGCATTTAAATTTTTATACAACGTCATAGATATTTGTTTATATAAATTATGCTGCACATTGAGTCTACCATTATCCTCCTCAGATTTCCAACTATGTAGGCTTGTATTTATAAGATCTCTGGATAAATGCAATGGGTCATGATTTCGGAACCCTATTGCTTTTAGTAGGACGCTGAAAAATTCAATTCCGCCACGGAAATCTCTTTGCATCAATCATCTGCCAAGCTTGCCATGGACAGGAAAAGGCTAGACTACATAGGAAGGAGAAGGAAGTAAGTATGTACATCTACGTACTTTTAACCTATAGATATAATATTTATCAGTCAATGTTAGTGTTAGTGGTGTGTTATAATAAAATATAACTAATGCTAAGTATAGCATAATTCAATAAACACGATACTCACTCTCATAACATAACATAACCAACTTGCTTATTATGAACACTATGAAATGAATGGAGATGGATAGTCAGATACATATGCATCCATTGAAAGGAACCACTTTATATTATATACATACAAACTTCATTTTTGTATTATACTAATATACTTACTACTACTTATATTACGCAGTAAAGTAGGGTAGTGTAATTATTGTATATGAATATTACATGATATACAAACCTTTTTCATTACTGAATGTCCATAGATCGTCACTCATTTCGCCCAACTAGTGTTAGTTTATATACTGATAGATAATGTAGGTTTTCCTTTTAGGTGTATGATGTATAAGTTGAATTCTATCAAGATCCACTTTCATTTGATATCTTATAACTTATAACAGAGCAGAGCTGGTATTCAATAGAGAGAAAGAGACACGGAGAGACGAAGCCAGCTGCGAAAGCAAGCTCCTAAGTAGTTACTTTCTGTTATCGATTGTGAATCCACTAACTAATAAACACAGAGCACTTTTCTCAATAAAGAAATATGTACCTAGAACCACAGCGAGTGGAATATATTTGTACTTCACATTAGGCATACAATAGAGCTTTCCCAGCGCACCGCTCCGCTTTCTCTCTATCTTTCCATTTCTAAAAATAACTAACAATACATACGAACTACTTGTCTTTCCAAAAGCCGTGTCGCTTCTTCCTTGTTATTATTTTTGAATTACTGGAACCCAAACAGGAGATTCAATGAGTATTTAGCGAATGCGGTGGGATTTACTTTACTGAATAAATAAATAAAAAGAACAATCACTTATTGATGATGTGGTTTGGTTGCTGAAAGGACAATAGCGTACAAAGAGCTCTGTCTTTTCAACAATTTTAGTCACTTACTAAAACATGTCCCATTATATGGACAAGGTGTAGTTTTGTGTAATCGCTTAACTGAGCAAACACTGGATTGGACAATATGGACATGGACAAAGAAGACTTCTATGTAAGATGACGGCGATTTCCCCTCTCTATTTTTCGATGTAATTCTGAGCGAGTGAGTGAGACAATAGCATGCAGGCTACTGTTGAATAGAATTCGATTTCGTTGTTTTGGTTCTTGGCCGGCTTAGGCATGCTAAAGGCATGACATATCGAAAGAAGTGAAAAAACTATGGAATATTGGTCTGTACAAATATGTATCATGATATAGAGTGGTACAGTCTTACATTGGAAAATAAATAAGTAGTCTGTCAGTGTTCCTTACTATAATAATAATAATATTGGTTTTGCTTTCTGCTTGGTTACCAAAACCAATGCAATGAAATAACTGCTTACCATCGGCCCAATTCAGCCTTTCTCTTTCAGCATCCATACAATACACTTACAGTAAGAATGTACCTTTCACTTTCAGGCTACATTCAGTACAGTACAGAGTACAGTACAGTTCTCAATAAACAAACGTAATAGGAGGTTATCCTCTCCTGTACAAATAAAGACTTTCTTCCCAATGTCAATGAAAATCATTGATCAAAGTCTTTAGTGACGGACTGCAACCAAGAAACGAGAAAATGCTTTTATTTTGTCTCCAATTACGGAAATACTAGGTTTTGAAGGAATTTGCCCTTTCACTCATGACTCATGACAAATAGTACATATGATGTCAAAATATCTACCTATTTACTTTATGTACGCGACTTCTGTATGAATTTGATGTACTAAATAGCCGTACGAGCAAACAATGGTAAATATGGTTGCAGTTGTAAACATTGGAATTAGGTTACAATCATAGTGGAGTAGAACACTGTACAATATAGCATTGAGTGGGCAAATACAATGGTTAAGTACTGTACATATAAAAAAAACAATCATATTTGTTGTACTAATATATGCTTTCTATTTTCTATAAGGGCACATATCACCTGAATTTGTGTCTGTGACATTTATTGTCTGGAGAAAACCTGCTTGTGCCTACCGCGAAAGCACTAAAAGAGTAAATACTACGCCAAACAATTCAAAGGCATCCAATTTCATTAAATATGTAAGTTACAGCAGTCCGATTCAATGCTTCTTTTCCATCTTTCTCTCAAAGGTATTTCTTCTAAGAATATAAATGTGCCCTACTTTTGTAGTCAGTCATTTATTTCGATATTTATTTGATAAGGTTAACATTTAAGCATTTCTTACTAATAAGTAAGTCTATTTTCAAATTCGTTTTAATGAGCTCCTTATCATCGCTCTGGTTATTTAGTACATGCATTTCAAGTTACGTGGAGTATGTTGGAGCTATAAGCTACGCATTAAAGAAATATGGTGTATTATTTTCGTGATAACTGAATAGATTATTTTACTTAAATAATTAAGATTAATAATAAATGCAAAACACTAATTCTACAATAGCAATATAATTTTGATTATTATTGGAATTCCTATATAAAAGAAATAGTTAACCTAACGAAAACCTTTGTGGAAAAGGGCTTAATACTTAATACCTCATTGTAATATGATTAGGTTTAGTAAATTAGTAATGCGTAATTGTTAATTACAAATTACAGTATGAATTTAATGAACTTGCTTAATTTTTAATAAAAAACAGTAGAATTTTCTATTATTATTATTATTAAATTTCGACTTTGTTCAAATTGTCAAACAGAGAACCGAGAGGTTTACATTGTATTCCATAAATACAGCTACTAAAAAACACAAAGGGAGGAACATGCTAAATAATTTGTGATTTGACATATCTAACAATAGTGTACATATAAAATGTACTTCCAAAATGTTTTTAAACTTTTAGTCCTTTGTGGGCAGTTTGTGCGTATTTGGGAAAATGTATACATTCGGAAGTTAAAACTGACAAGTAGCTAAATTTATTTCCCGTGTATTTACTTAACAAGTGCCTTTTCATCTGAGGAAAATGTAGAAGAGAAAATACAGCACACAGGTGAATTAAGTGAATTGTTTGAAATTTACAATGGTTCTGAAATGTGGAGAAAGTAGGGGAAAATAGATTTCAAGTACACGTGTATGTAAACGTGTACTACTATTACAGGAGAGGATGTCAGACAGACGGTTAGTTAGGTACGTAATAACGCCATATAGCTACCGTAAAGTAAGAACGAAGGCGAAGGTTACATTTAGGAGGGAATGAAAGAATGGATGTGTAGATGTAAGGGACTAGAAAGTCCGTACGTATGTTAAAGCGGAGAGAAAGCAGGTGAATAATTCATTAGATGTTTGGTAACCAAGGACCTCAATGGCCATGCATTATTTGATTTGCTTCCGGAGATCAACTTCATTTATTCATAAGAGTAATGGAGAAGGGCAGTTGAAGCTTGGACAGAGATAACCCGACATACCCAACTTATACAGATAAATACATAGAAAAGTGAACGTATGTATATAGCAAAAGTGAATGAGTGTGAGGAACGACGAGTGAAAGCAGACATCCAGCAGTTCCTTCCTTTTCCACGAATCTACCTTCCATTCCTTGATCTTAACTCCTCATATTAAAATTATACAGCAGACCAACCGCTTTCCAGAAAATAAAACTACTTGGTTTATTGACTTTTGTCTGAAATTATCCGGTTTCACCTTTTGAACTTTACATTCCCATCTTTCTTCTTTACACCAAAAGATATTCCTACTCGACTTGTGTGTAAAGAATCTAAGCTGATAAGAACATTTTTATATTGTAGGTAAAAGTAGCATAACGATTCTTAGAAACAAAAGAATGCAATACTTAATAGCAAACGAAGAGCCCACTTAAAACGTAGACACATGTTATTTAGAATGTATGTGACTAAAAACCTTTAATGAAGGCCTACAACTATATACTTAACGTTGTTAGAAAGAGCCTGCAAACCACATCAAGAAAATTGCATGAAAAATGAAAATATTTGTTTGGACAAATTAGAAAGATATGTTAGTCCACGTAACAAAATACTTGAACGTTTTTGTCAGAAGATAAAATGTTTATACAAAGTGGAATGTAGGCATTGATACTCTTAGAGTACATGCAATATAAAAGGTATTCGTTTTAGTTATTGCTCTCTGGTACGGTACACGCACAGTGTGGAAAGATTTGGCTATGTTATGATTATATATGCATTTGTATTGGTGTAATATGCATACAGCATAAAAAACATAATAATATGTACTGCAAGTTAAAGTAGGTTTCAAATGAACCCTTTCTATTTATTATTGACTGAACTGAGAGTGGAACGAACGTGAGACGGAATTGCTCACTCGGTGAAATAAAATCGATTTTATTTGTCAAACTTTCATATTACTAACTGATAGTATATAATATAAACGTCATAGAGGACATAGGACATTATTTACGGTATATACACAATAGTTTAAGGTGTAAGTACATTATATGTGCCTAGTTAGTATTTTAGTTAAGAAGTATACATATAACTATGAGTAAGTAAGGTATGTTTACAGTGTGTGGAAGAACAAAGGATTTGTATTAAATTCCGTTGGATCTGATTAGATCACCAGAGCAGGCTAGAGAACTAATATATAGAAGTACTCTGCAATGCAATGGATAGAATCCTTGGGTCGCTGGGGCTGGCCTAGGGTTTTGTTTAAATAACTTGCAATATAAATATTTGATTTTGAGATCAAAGATTCTTGTTGCAATCAGATCACTTTATTAATTCTGATTGTCCTACATACAGAAAGTACTAGTGACTGTATATGGAACGCACACATACGAGATGTTTGGGATTCCAATTTCAAAAGAGGATTTCTGAGTGCACACACACGTAAGTACATACACATGCACATACACGTTGTTCCAGATAAAGGTAGTGGTGGTAATGAGCTCACGATCACCGAGGAAGAATTTATTGCCGTGTAGGAGAATCTTTATGATAAATGAGCATGTGTCAACCGAGAGTGTGTAGCTAACAGATTCGGTGAGTAGGCATTAGCTAACTATAAAATATTACGTGTGTAGGTGGAAAGGAATACTTAGGAACTAATAATACTACTGATAAGTGGATAGGTGAACTGGAGGTGTTCTGTTCTGCGTAGCTGACTTTTACTATTATTATTAGCTCCTTTTCTCTCCTCCGCTTCAACTATTTCTTCCCGGACTATTTACCATTACGGGGACGAAACACGTATTGGTTTATCGATGCATGCATCCCATCCACATCTTATACATTGTAGAACAACACTCAGATCTCACAGATAGTCAGCCCCCCAATTCCAAAAATTATTTCTCAAATTGGAAATCTTTAAAGATTTCAATTTACAATTAATAATTTAACTATAAACTGTAAGGCCAAAACTGAAATTTCAAAAAGAAGTCAGGTAAGCCCAAATCATTAACATTACTACTAATAGGCGTTAAGATGATATTATTTTACGTTCCGCTTAAAACGTGAACTCATCTATAGGAATATTATATAACTATTGTATTATTGTCTTGTGCTTTTTCATATCCGTCCTAAGATTCAACGTAGGGATCCTGATATCTCTGGTATGGTGCCACTTTGTGAAAAGAGCTAAGGGATTTCAAGGAGTATAGCAAAACATTTCTTGGAGAGATATCTAATTTATATGGTTCCTACACTGCCTTCGCTTGAATGAATTTTAAAGAAAATTCCGTCTTTGCTGCTCTCATAGTCAGTATTTATTTTGAGAGTTGTAGAGTGTATACCTAATACATAAATAGAAATATTGATGAAAGTGATAAGATGTGGATGGGCCGTCTCTGTGAACTTTGAAGTATTATTGGCTGTTTTGAATTATATCCACGAGACTCGTTCTCGTTCCTGACTTGGAGCAAGGTAAAAGGAACTGATGAATAGAACAAAGTCAAAATGGAAAGATATAAACATGGAGAATGCTACCTACTCCACACAGTTTGGATGAAAGAGGAAATGGCATTTGACCTTTAGTTGCCAAAACAATTTTGTGGCTGGAGAAAGCACTTTGAGCAGAAAAGATAAATTTTACTTTTTCACACTTCAGTTGTAGAAAGACATTAGGTTTCTACTTTACTAGTCAGACAATTTTGTTTTTGATTAAAAGCTCTTCCACCGAAAGGCAACAATATAAAATAATGTAAAACGTATCTACCTACATGTATTGTACGTGTACCTATCTACTACGAGATAGAAAATACAACTGGAACTATACATACAATAGACCTTCACATCACTTGTCAGTCCTGGAAATCAAATCCAGGCAGCGTACACAACATTGCCATTTGTACAATCTGTTTCGCTTTACTTTATTCCACTAACTCCCTACGAAGGTAGGCATTCCTTATATTCTGGACAGATTCCCTTTTACATTTCCCCATATCTAGAACAACTATCTATATTTATTACGCACCTTGCTACATATATTATCTATCACACGTGTCAGCGCCACTAAACACAATAAAAGGTTACGCTTACTTAACACTCTAGGTACATGATGCTTACCTACCTATATACGCTGTTTGATTCTTATAGTATATTATCAGTATATGTCTTAGGTAGACCGCATCAGGAGATCAAAACAATAATATTTGGCTTAAATGTAAACACTTGCGAAAGCTTGTTTGGATTTTATTGGTTATTTATCGACAGACTGTGTAGATTTTGGTTTTCAAAATATGGCATTCCTAATGTTGCTGTATATCCAATGCTAAGACAATGTTTTGCTATAATGCTAAATCTCTAAGACAATTTTCTAGTATAATTTGCAAAATCTGCGAAGACTTAGTCACGAGTTTCTCCCAATGTAAGTCTACTATGACAATACTTACTTACACAAATTTTTTTTAGCAGATTTTGCACTTACAAAAATTATGTGTGAACAGATTCGGTAGGTAAAATTATTTAATGGCAATTGTGTCTTATTTAGTAGAATATAGATACTTAATCGAATATAAAAGAAATATTTTTACATATGTACAATTTTGCAATTAAAATAAATATATGAAAGATAAAAATAACAAGAGCAATGTACATAGGAGACCACGCTTAGGAATTATTGTCTATGGCCCTGGTGGCGGGATGAGCCTACGACAGACGTACAGACGTAACTTGTAGTAAATTCTAATATCAATCTACACAACATGATTCCCTCGCTTGTTCGCTCGGCTTCACTTCCATCTACTTTTGAATCTTTCATTTAGGTATTGTGTTTTCTGATGGTCATGTCATGTTCTTTACCCTCCCGGTCCCTTCATATTTTGATGAGTCTACTTTCGACACAGTATAATATATTATTACCTACACGTCTTTTACACTTTCCATCTGCTCAATTGAATTGAAACGTCAATCGACATTCTCTCCGTTCCTCTTTCACATTACCAATATTTTCTATTCACTAAGCAGTAGAATATATATAGAGTGTAAATATATATTACCCTCCATTATCCTTCAGTTACATCCCAATTTTTTATTTAACAAGCTATTCTTCTCTTACTTCCAATTTCCATTATTGCCAGGTAAATTACACGACGACAATTCTACTATTCTACTAATATAGGTACCTACTACAATATGAAATGAAGGCCAAAATTTGTCTTTGTATAGCCATATGTTAAAAGCCGAAAAGATTTGCGATTCGTTATCAGTGCTTTATGTGTTTTAGCTTAAAATTTGGGTTACCTGTGGGCACCTTGGTGGCAACCACGGTAACCATTGTTGCCCTGGTGTTACCCGACAAATGGAAAAATTCTTGTTTGCGTTGTCACTTGACTGTTTTCTGTAGTTTATTTTTACAAATAATCAATGCGTTTATACGTACACTGTTACACTAATAGACGTTATTTATTAATAACTTGTAAATAATTTGGAAATAGTAAAACTTCAAAAGGTATTTTAAGTTAAAAACTTAGTCCAATATTTGCAGAAGATATGCTGTAGTATTAGTAGGTAAGAATATATATAATAAAATCGAACTTTTCTCAATGTAAAAGTCACACTGTCGTATTTATGTTATATAGAAGTTTTGATTGTTCCGGAATGAGACATAACGGAGCATTAGAGACACACGGTATGTAATAATAGGACTTTCTAAAATAGCGAGTCTGACAATGAGTTTTTGTGCACGGCCTTATTGTCAGTTAAGCTTTAAGGGAGTGAAAGTACTTTGTGATTGTATTGGATTTATATAGACTACTCTTAGATATTATGTTGCTCTTTCTTATCCAAAACTCCATCACCACGGATAAAAAAGCAATATATGGCTAGTAGATGTTACAATAGAGTTTACTTTAGAGTAGTAGGTTGGTTGGACTTGGAATGAGTATTAGGCATACAATATACTTACGGACGGAGAATGAAGGTAAAATCCAATAGAACTGACTGACATTCCTACAGAAAACACAATATCCTCCGGCTGCTAGTGTCTTGTCTTCTTCGGTGTGCTTATGTTGTCGTAAGTTGCTATGTAAGTAATGTACATCAATAGTCTCTTATTCTTCGACTTACACAAAGTCTACACACAACCACGCTACTAATCCCCTTCAGAAGAAACCTCCTACAGAAGATTTCTCTTTGCACCCAAACCCAAACCGAAAGCTAAACACATAGCACAAGAACACTTCTGGCTCCTGTCCTGTTCTGACTAGAAAACTAAACTAGGCGAAGGCTAGTCCGATCCGATACTCATTCTAAGGAGTCGGCAGTCAACATTCTACACTAAATAGAGTAGAGACCAAAGGCAAATCTTAGCAAAACTTTCAGACTTGAGTTCCAATAACTTTAATCCAAGCCTGTCTTTCTTGTCCAGTATTTCTTTTGGATTCGGATGGAAAATGCTACTGTAGCTGTGATAATACTTACATACGTATAGTGTACACTGCGGCAAACCACTTGAATCGGAGAGCAATGCTTAATGCTTGGCCTGACCTATACGTACCAATAGTTTCCGTTCAACCAGAGCAGAACACATAGAGAGAAGGAGAAAGAATAAAAATATGATAGGAATTTTTAGCAAGCCATGGCATTGCATTTCATCAACCTACCCAAAACATCTTATAAGCATGTTCCATTATTGCCAGACCAGACCAGGCAAGGCTACGAGAAATTCCAAAGAATAATGGCTAGGTACTTATTGTTAGTAGTGCAGTCATAAAGATTAAAGGAAAGTGACAGTATAAATAAGAAAAGACAGCCAATCTATTGTGAAGACCTTTTGATTGGACGGAGAGGAACATACTGTCATAGCCTCATAGCCTAAATATTAGCTCAGCTCAGACCAATTTTCTACTTCTAAGAATTTTAAATGAATGAAAGAAAATTCGGGTAAAAATAGAGTTAAGAGCCGAACAATATCTTAAAGCAACCAAGGAAAAGTGGTTTCCACACAAAAGTAAACATCAACTAAAAGAAATAAACAATTAAGATGGAGTATGGCTTGGCATAGCACAGCTTCCATCTGCGACTGCAGAGAATACGTAGCTTCTCTGCAAAAAGAAAACTTGTTAAGAAAAAGATACTTATGTAAGTAAAAAGTAGGTACTAAATTTTGCGTAGCTAAAACATATTAAATGCATAGATGAGTAAAATATTTTTGTTTGCCCAATGGTGTAGAGAGAATAGAAAATGAAAAGGTATTGCTCCATATATAAATATATTTTTAAACGAGGTTTTAGTATAAAAGCTTAAAAAATCGTACGCTACATAACAGTGCTTGTCAAAATGTGGAATTCAATGACTTGATATCATCGTTTGGCACGACGATATTTTTTTTGCGGTGAGGTGCAGACTGTATTGTTTAATGTCGATAGATTGTGCATAAAATATGGATCTTTTCTCATTATCACATCGACATTATGCAATTTTCTCGCTTTTGGGCTTTAATATACTTTAATTTTACAAATAGTATTATCGGAGGACGCTATAGTAGACACAAGAATATTTAAGATACTATAAAAAATTTGCGCTCCACAAAGTAATTGATTTATCCGAATGATTGATGCCATGACATATAATTCGGGGTTTAATTAAATCTAGGAGATTGTGCCGAATTTTGTAAATAAGGATTTAGTAGATTCAGCAAAGCCATATTAATAGTGTGATCTGTGTGGACTGAAAATCTCAGAATTAAATTACATTTGTAGTTCAAAGAGATTTCCTTTATATAATCTCGCTATACCCATAAAACATAGCAAGGCAACTCTTACATTCACTAGCTTTGGTCGCAGCTAGACCAAAGCCAGCTACAGAGTAAAGTCTAGCGCTAGCCTACATAACAATATGTACTCTATAGGGTCGTATTAGTAGCTATAGTTAGAAGGCTAGTAGTTTGATTCATTAGGCTTAACACTTAAAATGGTCCCATAAACACGAACGATGAGTAAAGCTAGAGATGAGACACAAATCATTAAGCCATGGAAGAATCCTCATCTCATCTTTGCTCAACACGAAATAATAAAATAAAGTAAATATTCTAGTTGTATGATTGTATGTACTGTAACTGAAGAGTAGAGCAATAAATACAAATTGCATAGTATGTACTGATCTCTATGTAAATATTAAGGGAAAGTCTGCTTTCAGCGCTGTCCTTATGCCGCCCATTCAATGAGATCAAATCCGCTGCTAGTTGAAATGCAAGACATAAACGACAGACGGTGCATCTCTGTAATTACGTATCTAACGCAGTCCTCTACACTACCAAGAGCCAAAGTCCTCCATAAATGTAGGAAGAAACGCAGTATATTTATATTAAAACTTATATCTGTACCTACCCATATAGTAAGAAATATTATAAGGCAAGGAATGGTACTAAACCCCTTGGCAAGTAATTTCATAGGATATAAAAACAGAGTTAAATATATTTACATTGTTTGCCAATGTTCTTGCTGCATGATCGTATAATAGGGGGAACTATATAAGTATAGGAAACTACAATATACATTATATTTAGGTACTTGCTTGCAAGTAAATAAATGAAGTCCTCCCGACCCGAAGTAAAGTTACAGTAAGTAACCCGTATGTATCCTTTAGTTATATGTTGTTTCTACATACCTACCTAGCTGGTTTTCTATTTGCAATTTATGTAGCTCCGTCGGTTTCCTTGGTTGGTTGGTGTGGTGCATAAGCAGTTAGGGCTCTCGTATTTCAGTCTGTCATCTTTTGTACTCGGGCTCTATTTATTTACTTTGGTTCATTCTCTTCCTACACAAAACTTAGTTTACATTGGAAACACCTCAAACTCCCTTCCCTCGTTTGTGAGTTTAGTCATTCAGTTTTTACTTTGCATTTGGTTGTTTTACTTTAGCATGGCCATGGCCAAAGTCGGAAGTCTTACTGGCCTAAAGAAAGGGAACATGAAAAAGTACAGGTGCAAAACCTTTTTAGGGAAACTGGCTACATTTATTCACAAACGAGTAAACATAAAGTCGCGTTCTTTTTCCGCATTTTCAAAAAGAACGGAAACTAGTAAGCAATGAATATTGACTCTCGTATTTATAGCCTTGCGTCTACTTTCTTTGTAATAGAAATAATGTTAAAGGGAAGCAAAAATGAAAAAAACAAGGTCTTGTGCCGTCCTCGAGAAATTAATACACTACCACTCTAACTCTACTTAATATTGTCATATTATTCTTCTATTATCTTTTAACTGTTTAACAACATCTGACTATTCATTTTTAAAATACTAAATTCAAATAGGTAGTTGTAAGAATAATATTATCTTGTAATTTGCGACTTGCAGCCACACTGGGTGGGTTAAGTTAAGTTAAGAAGAACGGCACTTTTTCTTATTAATAAAACGAACGTACTTATTACAGAGAAAGAGAATTGGCTATCAACTGCGTCCTCCAAATAAACAGTTATGTATAAAATATAATTATTATCCTGTGCCAGACAATAGAGTGTGGGAGACCGTGCACAACGTCTTACAACTCTCCCGGAACAGTTAAAGAGACATACATAATAGTTTTTACTACATTTGTTTTTTAACCGTATCTGCTCCATTTTCTACAGTACAAGCACAAATAATCAAAAGAAAGGGAAACATCTAATTTTTAACTGAGATCTACTCTCTTTAGCTTCGTATTAACATTAAGTCCACAATTCCTTTAGTATTTTGAGATTTGATTTAAGATTCGTAATAAATTTAAAGATAGCCATTTGAAGACCTTTGTGGCTCCACAACATTGAATTACTTATCCAGTATCTAGTAGAAAGAGTTTCACATAAATATACCAAAGCTTAATCGGCATTGTTGTTATTTTACTTTATGCTAAGAAATTTAGTGTCGTACGATAATATTGGTGTATGTAGTACGTAGTAGGGCAGTAGACGGATTGGAGGCCGTCGTTCTCCACCCCCACAAGGCTACTGAAAAACATTTTTGCAAAATAAACTAAGAATGTGCAAGCATACATGCATAGAACGTAAGGTAGGTAGCGGATAAAGTTAATACTTAACAATCCTTGCCAGTACTAGCGATGTGATACTTAAAAAGCTTACATTTGTTCATATTTTTTTGATATAAATGGAAAATAAGATAAGCCACAATTAAGGCGTCATTTTTATCAAGAAATTTGTATCAACAATAGTAATACTATTTACAATAATCTATTAGTACCACTGAAAACTACTACCTTGGTAAGATATTGCATTGCATTCGACTAGTGCATATTATGTTGTAGTCCAAGCTGATAATATCCCGGCGATACGGATATCAAAATTTTCAAATGCAAATAAAGTTTTTGGAGAATTTTAGCTGAAACCGATTAAAAAGCTTTCCAATCAATTTTTATATACAGAATCCGAAAAAATATTTTTCGTAGCATTGCCTAATATTTTTGAAACTATCATTGATTTTATTCAAAAGTGACTATTGGGCAATTATTAAACAAACAAAATTAAAAAGGTACCCAAATAAACTTTTTCGAATTATTTGTATCAAAATTGATCAGAAAACAGCTTTGTTGGGTTTAGTTAAAATTTCTTAAGAACTTGCATGCATTTTAACATTTTGATATCCGTATTGCCCGGGATGTCAGCTTGGATTACGACATATATAAATCATTGAAGAAGCCCAATAAATAACTGACCTTAGATTTATTTAATGGCCAAAATCATTGTTCGCAGTATCAGGCCACTAAACTATAATAGGTGGGTAGATTAGAATTAAGATGCACTTCGGATTGCAGTTATCGCAATGTGGTATCAAAATAAGCAAGCAGTATTAAAGAAATTTATGCTACAAAAGTGTATGCTAAAATCCTCTGACACAGGCAATAATAATATTTACCCGTTTTTGTGGTAACGCTAGTATATACGAATAATGAAATAGTGAAAAATATTCCTATTGATAACCTTGACATTCTACAATACATAATACAATATTGCAAGATCACTAAATGGAAAGTCTTAAAAGTTACGCATTTTTATAACAAAATAAATATTATGTTATAATGCACCTTATAGTTAAATAGAAAAGTGTGAAACCACAAGTTCATCGACGACTAGTATTGTCTCTGTGTGTAAAAGAGATGGCTCATTCTTTTAATACAATATTATGTGATTAAATAAGCTGACCAGTATATTACCTCTGTCTTATGGTTAGTATCATATAATTATGTAGAAAGCATGTCGGGATAAATATTGTGCATGCTTTTTAAGCAATGCCACTATAAAAACAATAATCGAAATAGTTTTCACACCTAATATCAAAGCATATTGTATTGAATACCCAATCTGAATTTCATTCAGCCATTCGATATAAGTGATGAAGTTTTTGGAGTAAGTAACAATGTTGTGGGCTTTTATTTAGGATACGCAAAATAAATTGTAGGACCGTCGGAAGCTTTTCCTTGTTTCAGTTATTATGTTTTCCACAAACCAAGTGTTCAACAAAGTTTTCTTTGTTTATCTCTGGGCTTTTTCTCTCACACCAAGTATTTATCTATACTCCAACCACCTATAGGTAAGTAGGTAGTGTATGTGGTGCATATAGTTTCATTGACTATCTGTATTCAGTACGCCATATGCAACCATGTGGAAAGCCATACGACTTCATGCCGAGTATATCAGAGTAGTATTTCTTGAATTTAGTTACTTTGGAACTACTTCAGAATAGTTGCAGAATATTTTAGAAAAATTTGAAGCAACAAACAAACTCACAGCGTGTTGCGTTATCATGCAAAGCCAGAAAAGAATTGTGTCGAAGTTCAAGACGAACACAAGAAGTATAAATCCTCTATTTGTAGAACTTTGGGTTGTGAAAATAAGTTAATGAGCTGTGACGAACAATTTACAGATGCCCTACTAAATACAGTATAATTATAAGTATACCAAACTATACAATCTTTCCTTCTACGCGTTAATAAGTCGAGCTTCTCCTTTGTTATTTATATAAGTTGCAAAGTATGTAAGTGAAGGGTCAATTAAATATATGCTCACCATTTGTAAACTATTTAATTTGTTACAGCTGAAGACTTCTATAATTTTGATCTTAAACACATTCAAAGGTTTGGCCCTCTTGGCCTTATTTTAGTATTTAGCAAATAGATTCGTAGCTATTTAGTATCAAAATTCTTTGTGGGTTGAATGTTAAATCTTTCTGTAACATATGTATTTAAGTTAGTAACCTATACAGAGCAAAAGGAAATTAAATTCAAATATGTCGCCCATTCCCTTCAGCCAAAGCCAAAATGATTTTACTATTCACTAAGAAAATGTACAAAATATATTTAGGTGCACATATACATGTCAAACAGTTAATTTCTCCATTGCTTATATAAGAAGACGTAGTAATATGTGTAATATACACCCTACGCAGTAAATTGTTCTGAATTACATACAGAGAACTACGTTCTCTGCTAAAACGGGAAATCTGAACTCCGTTGGGATGCTTACTGTGAAAACTAATGCATGTAAGAACACAGCTTATGCTAATGGAAACTTTACAACCTAAACAACCTGAATTAATAATTAATTTCTAACACAATAAACCAAAATTAAGTAGCCCTGCTACATGTTAGTCATAGTCATGTCTCCTATATCTTCTGAAAGACTATTCCAAAATTTTGCTTCACAAACTTGATTCGAAGTGTTACTTGCCGGTTGTGTATTATTATAGTACATACGGCATATTGAAACGATATTTTAGGACGGGAAAGATGGAATTTATATTATTGACAGCTAGCAAGTCAGCCACGGTTATACTCACTTGAAATGGTTGCTCGAAAAACGCTCTTTTACTTGCAAATGTAAATCAACATGAAACATAGATCACATTCGTTTTGCACATATATTCTCATTAATTAAGCTAATAAAAATACAATATGCAAGTCAAGAATTCAAAATCCATTTAAATTGGATTTATAAATAGTTTAATAATTTAGAACTCTACATTGTGAAAAGAAAATTAAGATGCTAATAGGAGCAGTAGTAATTCTAAATTTATTTCTCACCCATTGTAATGAAAGCTTGAAACACTTTTTCACTCCACAACACGTGTCAAATGACTTTAGATTTTTAATTAAATTTTACTTGGTCATCGGTGGAGTAATTGTATTTAAATAGCATAATCAGACCATTTCTACTCGTAGGGTACCTGGGAATCAGCCATAGGTGCGAAAATCTATGCAACATTAATTGTACCTCCTACGATTCCGAAAATGTTGCTCGCAATAATACCGTTGTTCAAAATCTGACCTACCAGCTAAAACATTGAGGCAACCTTTATAAAGTGCCACAGTTGCTTAGATTTTATAAAGCGCTTGTCTATTGCTACTGCTATGAACAAAAGCATCTTTATATGTAACCTATATATCTACTTAGTCAGCAACACCTACCTACGTAACAAATGAGATTACAGGAGAACAGAAGCATGGAGTAATTAAATTTTAACGTGGAAATACTTATTTGGAGCTACACTAAATTATTTGTATTCACAAGGGTTTAATTAATACATGAGGCAGCTCATTATTTAAGCTGAACCTCAATGTACTCTAGGATTCAAGCTAAGATAAGATGATTAAGTATCTCACGCTTGCATACGTAACAACATAACCACAGGGGTTGTAGATACCATGTACTACATAAATATAAAGCAAGATCTTTGAATAAATATAAGTAAATAATGTATTGAGAATTGAGAGTATGTTTATACTTTACTGCGCAAAAGAGTAACAGTAGTACCTTTGACAGGGCAAGCTACAAATTGACAAAACAGTACATATTTAGCAACTATTGCCACATATTATATACGAATTTACAGTATAAAACTAAAATTACATTAAGAGCTACATAGTTTCATTTGCCATTAGATGTGTACTAATGATATTAAGCATTTTAGTGCTCAACTGCATTTCCATTTTGAACGGAAGTTACACTCTTGTTCTGTATGCAATGAATTTAATCAGATCTATATTTATTGACATACATATACATAGTGCTGGGTCTCAAATAGAAATCGGGATGGGAATATTAATTTTTAATATATCTTAAGATAAACTTACTAAATAATTGTACAATAAGAAATTAAGGGATATTTTTGATTTTTTAATTAGTAGGCAGTTTTAATTTGATACGTGTTTTTATAACTAGTAAAATAGAAAGGTTCATTTAATATGGTGTACAGTAGAGCTTTTAAAATTGGATACCTTTCTTGTCTTTCTTGGCACCGAACATCGCATCACTGCTTTTATCTGGCTTACGTTGACGAGCCGTTTCGAATCGATTGGATTTCCTTTCCTGTTCCTTTTTTTCTTTCTTTATGGCTTACCTTGGACAAGAATTGTCAAGCCAAGGCAAGAAAGTATGATGAGATCAGCAGAGAAGAAGTGTTAGAGGCAGTTTTGCAGCGTAGAGTATCGAAGGTAGGAGTTCACAACAGTAAAATAGGCAAGTGTTATCGAAAAGTACTATTATCCATCCGTGCACTGACGTCTCGGCTACGTAGCGTAGTATTTGTAATACTATTAAGTCTCACAAAACATTTGTCATATGTAAACTGTAGAATCCACTGGACTGAATCTGGAGTGTTATGTTATTCTATTCTGGACGGGAGTGAGGGATTTCGGTGAAGGAGTGTAAGTGTAGTGTAGGTACAAATAGATGTACGAGTACGAAGGTATGTAGACGCGTCTTTCCCAAAAAAGATAACGTTAGGAAGTCAAGAGATTATAATATAGACACAGGAAACGAAAGTCTTCGCAAAGGTGACTTTTCCTATGATGTCCTCGAATTTGTGGTTCTGTCCTGTCCTGCCTCGTATAGGATGACCAACCGGCCTTGGACTTTTTTCGGCAAAGGAGCGGCTCAACACGAAATATTCTGCCTATGGAAAAAATGTCAATTCAAGTGTCGTTACCCATTCTTCTATAATACCTACCCATACCTTTATACCTAGCAACAATAAATGTAGACCTTTTCACTCGCAGACCGTAGGCTACTGATACAGGAATCCTACTAAGTAAGTAAGCAATCTTCAAAAATATGAAAACGAAATTGTGAGAGAGTCAAGTCAAAACTTTTGTATGTGGGCTCTCCTATCGTGTAAGTAAGTATTCCCGAAAGATGTAACATTTACAACCAGTCCACCATTGGTCCCCATCTTCATATTTACCAAAATAAATTATTTTATAACATAGCAGTAGTACAGTACAAACTAAACTGCAAACCAAAAGTAAAACGATTCAATTTCTCTCACTCCAACTACGTAAGTCAAAGTACTCTTGAGACTCTTACCTCCAAGTACTTACTACCTACCTACATCTGCGTATCTAAAACACTTTCCAACTTTATCCTTAACTCTATGTACCTTGCTTTCTTTCAGAATATGTAGCAATAGTATCTGTATTTGTAAAAGGAAACGGATTACAGATGTCAAATATAATCAATAAAAACTTACTATAAATATAACTATAAAGCTACCTACCTAAAGGATAATTCCAAGCTAATCCAACTTAAGCCTTCTCTCTTGAATAAACGTCGCAGTAATAATATTTTCTAATATTCTCAGATAATCCTAGTGTATTTACAAAGCTTGGATTTGCGGAGACTTTTTACACTTTTTAAAATGCAATCTTTGATTCTGTAATTTTCAACTAAATATTTAATACTTTGTGTAGATAAACTAGTTGTAGATAGTTGCATACAAATCGTCTGTTAAGTATATCCACTCCTTTATATATTGCGCAAGAACTATTACGGAATTGTAATTTGGTATCTGTCTATTAAAATTGAGTCAATAATCTG
This sequence comes from Tomocerus mixtus, assembly GCA_034694165.1. Lineage (NCBI taxonomy): Eukaryota > Metazoa > Arthropoda > Collembola > Entomobryomorpha > Tomoceridae > Tomocerus > Tomocerus mixtus. The sequence continues at coordinate 6,065 of JAQFYC010000015.1, read as the reverse complement.
GAAAGATCTGCAGATGTCTGCCGATTAATACTACTTATGTGTAAAAGTACCTATAGCAAAGACGCACGAATGACCTGCATATATATCGTAAAATCAAATAAATTCCAAGTGATCAAATTTGATCTATATAATGTTCTAGGACACTTTACTGGACGGAGATAGATTGCATTCATGATGGCACAGTAGGAAGTAGCAAGTACTTATCTCTGCAATGTACTTATCTTCTACGACTATTTCCTTGACTAATGTAGGTAATGGAAAGGGATGTAAAATGCTCAACTGCCAACTCTCACAGCAGAATACGTTCTTCTTAGCTACAAATAGTGGGAAGATGCTTTTGTTTCTTCTTTTTTATCTGTCCTGCCATGCCTGGTCCTTTCTTCCCTTCGTCTTCCTTACTTAGAAATCACATTCAAAATCTTTTGCACACGAACAAACAAGTTTCACTTGGCATGGCATGGCGTACAGCTACAATAATTTAATACAGATACAACGTAGTACAACTACTAAAAATACATACTATTTTGTGTATGTCTAAAATAAAGTACTCCAGTTACTGCCCCAGCTCTGTATGCAGTTAGATTAGCACTACACTCACGAAATACAAAAATTAATACGAAGAAAGACACAATGAGAAGGAACTGTTATTTACATCTTCCAAAAATAAATAAATATAAGTTGGGCTTGGAATGGAAGTACAACAGTTTAAATACCTACATAAAGTGCTTACTATTGTATAGCTGCTAGTAATGATGTACAACTATTTGTAACGCGTTCCTTACCTGACCTGGATAAGTTCTGTATATCTGTACTTACAGTCAACTTTCTTTAACACTTACGCATGAGAGGATAGAGGAAGTCGCAAAGAATACTGATAATTTATCCCTATTGTTTTTATGCAGATACATTGTTACAATTTGCAATTCATACATGTTTATAGTGTGCAAATAAAAGAGATACTTTCTTATAGTATCTCGTTCTAGTACTCAGTCAGTAGTAGTACAATATACAACATTGCATCATATTGTATACATTTATGTAGCATACTGCCTCCTACACAAACAAAAGCCTTTGAGACTGACTGTGACTGTAGTCCTTAAATCTTATCCAGCTCAGTAATGTTGGTCGCTGTTACTTTGGAAGAACAAAGACAAAGTATTAAAGTATGCACTACAGACAAAGACATTTTCCTTTCCACTTTACATCGATATTACCAGTAGTAATGCAAAATTCTTTTGTACTGCGGCAGAGCTGGAGAAATTATTTTTGTTGTCATAAAAACTTTCTCAAGCAACTTCTCCACTTTCTCCTTACTACTTTACATCCTGCTATCATTCTTTTAATTTATTCAGTATTCATACAATACATTTACAGATTCTAACAAACTCAGAATCAATTTTCCTATTCATGTGTAGTATAATAAGTAGCAGTAAAAAATTGAGTAGAATTAGTAGAATATTCTTTCAATATTTTCAATTTTGATATTTAAAATATGTCTTCAGAATGAATTGCAACACATATCTGTAGGTAAGTTCATAGTAGATTCAAATTCAATTGCAGATATAGGTATCTGTATTGGTGTACACCGAACATGATTTCTATTAAAATCTATTTTAATCTACCCTTGTTTAGTCGGTCTCCTCCGTTTAACAAATAAAAATTAATTGTGCTATAGAAGTATTAATATATTTAAAATATCTAATAGTATATACTATTACACCGTTTTAATAATAATATAATATAGTAACTAATTCAGCAGTATCAAACTTTAAACGATCCTTTAAATCATTCTAGTTTTCTTCCTAACTGTGGACAGTTGCATAGCTGTCATATATCTGTATTATATATGGCTGTAATTGTGCAACTATTTTGACATAATCTCCAAAAGCTGTCCCCTAAATGTTAGACGGTGAAAGTTGCTCCGTTTCCTTAGATGACCTTCCTTTATAAATTTTGTATTACGAGAGGTATTCTATTCTATACCTTACAGTATAACCACTGTTATACAATATACTGTCTGATATTCTAAAAATACTTATGTATTTATTACTTTCTGATTTTCTTTAGTAAGGTTGTAAACTAATAGCTATTATATTGTTAGCAATATAAAGAATTCATACCTGCTGGTATAAGGTTAAGTTAAATCAATACAAATTAATCCTAATGGCCGCATTAGCTGAAACTCATTTAAAATTGTGTTTGCTTATTTAGGCATTAGGTTTTTCAGAACTTATAGTCTGCTTTGATCTTGTCGAAATACATACATATTTCAAAACTGTTATGGATACGATTATTGCTATTTAGTATACAAAATGGATCAATAAAATGCCCATAGACGATATCTTAGCAGTATAAGAAAAATAAATAACTCTTTCTAAATCCTGTATACAAAATAGAATTTGGTACTAAAAATAACCGCAATATCAACGAAAATACTTAGAACGGGTGCTAAATGTAGCATAATCTGAAACTCCCTGCTGAAAATAAAATATTAGTCTATTACAAAGGAGACAAGATGAAAGAGTTCTTTTACAACTTCATAACAATATTATAGCTAGCTGTAGCTACCTACAATATCTAAACTAAGGAGTGAGATTCCTAACGATAATATGGGAGCGATAAGCAGCAAAATGCGGTAACGTGTCACGTTGCCCACAATAAGGCTGCAGCTTAGCTATCTGTAGTCCTGGACCTGGAACAAGCAGCCATACCAAACGCATACCATACGAATACAGTACAGTTGTGTAGCGAACGGAGAAATGTTGAGACTACAGGTGTTATGAAATATCATCATGTACCAGTATAATATAATTTTAGTAGTATGTTGCATGAGGTAGTTGGTATGGTTGTAGTTGTAGTATGAAATAAATATTGAGTACCTGAATAGAGACGAAGTTTATCACAGAGAAAACACTTGTGTTGTGTTCCTTGTAGCGTAAGCGTGGTTTGACAGAGATATAAGGAAAGAAAAGGAGATTGAAGATTGAGTTGAAACGTTGAAGTAGTAGAGGACACGATAAGTTTGAACAAGATGAAGAAAACAAAGAACACTACGTCGACGTAAATTCAGCTTCAGGGCAACACGCAGTACCAGTATATTAACATTAACGTTACTACTTACTTACAACAAACAGCTTTTTCTGTGTATAATACTTATGTGTATCGTTAGGGATACAATTCCCCGTTATGTAACTTAGGTATTCTCAATTTATCTAGAATGTATGTGTGTATCTGTATATTTACAAAGAGAAAGTATTTAATTTCGTGTTGGAAATTAGAATTTGCTAGCAGGTGAAAGCTAAATTGAAGATTGAATTAGAGGTGTTTATTCCAACTGTGTATTTAAGCAAATATTTTATCCGATTCTAAATATCTACGTGTCAGTAAGTATTTCAAGGTATAATCTTGTAGTGGGAAAATTATTTTTGGCGGAAGAGCGTTTCGTAGTTAGTGACTTGGCTGACGAAGTTAGCAATGAAAACTAACTGTTGATTGCAAGACGGAAGGTTTTTCGTCTCTGGTCTGTTATTTGTTCTTGTTCTGCTGGTCCTATCCCTATCTCCCCGATTCGGAGCTGGGACGTAGAAAATATGAGTAGAGTAAAGCGGAGTAAGGTAGGTAGTAGGTAGAAGGTACTATTTACATTGAATACTGAATCCTCCTTCAGATAGAAAATACACATAAATACAACTTTTACTAGCTTATCGTATGGCTGTTTGTGTGATGTGAAGATTCACTAGTTCTGGTTTACTATCGAGGAAAAGGAAGGCTGTTGTGTTAGTGTTGTGCGAGTGCTGATCGGAACTGAACTGTGAGCTGAGTATCTGCTGAAGAAGATGTTGCGCCGTCTCTATTTCGCCTTCATCGCATTCCTCGCTTTTTGGTTTGCCTTCACTTACTTGCTAACATCCATCCACATCACATACTACTACTACATTCAATGCAATGTTACAGGCAAACCAGCTAGTTCAGTTCCAGGTTAGTTTTTCAAGTTTGGGAGTAGGATGTTGGATGTTGGATGGATGGAACTCTTTGCCTCAATTCAATTCATCCATCCACTCTTCTGCTGACTGACTGTTTTTACTTTTACTCTCTCGCTTTCTCTTTTCTTCCTTTCTCTCTTTCTCTCTCGTTATTGTGGAATGCCTACTTGATAGGAACCTCTTTCTCCTTGTATTGCAAGTAAGTAAGTAAGGAACGAAGTATTATAAGTACAACTAGTTCGACCGCACACTACGGACTACAATACTACTACTACTACTACCCTAGTAAATACAACTTAGATTACACTGTACACTGTACACACTTTTATTTTTACTCCACTTTCCAGTTCTGTCCTTTTCCTCTACTTTCCACGGCTTGCCCTGGACTAGTGCCCTACCCTAACCTCAGAGATAGAAAGCTCAACTCAAATGCTTTGGCTCAACTCCATTCCCACACTTTATGCTGATGACTGGAAAATCCATAGCTCTATCCTATATTAAATACATACATAGCCATCCCATCTCTTCATGCCTGTTTTAACTCACCTTTTTAGTAGGAAGGAGCACGTGATGTATGGATACAAGTTAGTTTTGTTTAACTCAACATGCATCAATCTATCCTATACTGTATAATGTGATCCTATTACAAATATGTACATAGTGAGTAGCTCTATTGCATTGTGATGTGAAGAAACCCGCGTCTAATATCAGTACGATATGAAACAAGTATTCATAACGTTGCTATAATATAATGCTATGGATCTCTTTAGCTTTAGACTGAATAATATATCATGCCATGTAAATAGTATTATTAAATATAGTTGTTTACTTTTCAAAGGAAGAACCGGGATACATACCCTACTCACTACTCACTATTATTGAATCACTATAAGTACAAATAGAATACTTAATTAAAGGAGGCACAAGCGTTTGCCTTACTTCCGTCTCTAACACCGTTACAATATCTGCCTGCTTTAGATATACACGAAAATTAATAGAGCAAGCAAGAATATCCTTTAATACGTCTTATTACTATGTTATTACTTAATGCCTACCTTCACTAGTTTAATTTAAACTCTGACATAACACTAGGGACATATTATTATATTGTATAGTAAACAAGAATAAACTCCCCGGACGTTGACTAATAACTATATATAACCCAATCAGTAAAGAAGACATTTAGATGACCAATTTGGTTGATATGCCTATAGTTATCCTTTCTTAACATTTTGGAGAATATGCAACTTATATTATATCTTGGGTTTTACAGTATATAGCATTCATTTCAAAAAATATATTTTACTTTCCAGTATAGGCATAAATACATTATTAGTTAGTAGATATGAACAACCACAAGCCAATGTATTTCATGTAAGGCTGTTATTTCTGTCTCCATTAGGAAGTTCATAGCTAAAACCCACATGTGAACCAAACATATGCTCTATAAAGCTGTCCATTATAAAGGCAACTCAGACATGCCATGCCAGCCAACACTAACTAATAACATTAAAGGAGACTAGAGCTGGACGGCCCTAGTTTATTAGCTGAACAGTTGGCTAAATATAATTTCAGTTTGAATTTGCAAATCGTGGCAAATGTAATTTTCTGAATATATGAAGCTAATAAAACTGTACTGCACAACCCAAATGTTTATTTTGCAATTGGTTCTTTCACGTGGTGCAGAGATAGAGGTAGATGGTAGAGTGAAGTCAAAAGTGTGGACAAAGTGCAATGATGTGATAAGAGTAACAATACTAGTAAAACTAGTAATCCCTACAAAATACCAGAGGAGAGATAGTGCATTGACGTGAGAATGTTACTTACGGTGTGTATTAGATTATGGATTTATGATATAAAGGAACGGGGAAGGAAGGTGACATATCTAATATCTAGCATAAATATTATTACTTTCGTATAATATGCAGCATAGTATAATATATTTGTAGTGCAGGATAACTTTACTCAAGTTAACACTTAACACAACTATAGGACCTAAAAATGGGATTGCATGGATTCTTAGCCCAGCGGACATGTTAGACGCACTACTTTAAATCCGCACAGACATTAGAGCCCCATATT